>JAMAGM010000092.1:0-22878 GCA_023626175.1 Talaromyces sp. PX1902
CCCAATCTGCAACGGAGTCGACGCTTCGTTCGCGATACGGCCCAGCCCGAAGTCGCCGAACTGTGGAGCGCTATTCATCGTAGGAATTTTGTGATCGACGTCTTGGATAGAAATGAGCTATGCAGTTTCTTCCCGCTGTTCGAGGGTGCGCTTTTACAGTGCGTGTCTACCCTGGCGCCCTCGTCAAATAAAGTCCAACTAAAACGCCCAAGGGTATATCAGACGAGTCTGATCCTCTATTGAACTCGATATTGAAAATGTTACATCCGATTTCACCTCTTCATCTCCCTTGTTAGATTCCAACACTGGAACGTCGTTCTCGTGAAGTTTACTGCATTTTAGAGAATTTGGTAGTGAAGTTTCATCGCTAGAGAATTTATGGAGTGCGATATACATTGTATTCTGAAATAGTGTACCGATGGCCAACCACCACAATAGTCTTCGGGGAGGCTGTGGGGCGCACTAGCCAATGCTTAGTCGCTTAGTCGCAAACTGTGCCATGCTTATAGGGCCTGAAGAAGATTTGATTCAGGCTCGGCCAAATTCGGGAGCGGAGGTATATCTAGTATACACAGCGGCTCGAGATCCAATCTAGGGCTAAATCATAATCCAGTTAACCACTTGAAGAAATTGGGAATGGGGCCTGTACTGACAATGAGTATTTTTGGGTGTTATATAAGGCCTGGCAGATCGGAGCTTTCTGTTCCATATCGGCCTTTGAGAGCGGAGCCATAGCTTGTAGCAACATACTATGGAAATTCCCATCTTTACCTTCAGTGATCCATTGGCTGACGAATTCGAGCAACCGAGGATAAAATCCCGCACTTGCCCAGTCTAAGAGATAGACAGTACCATCATCCTGCCAGATAAGATTCCTGGGGGCGATATCAAGATGGCAAAGAATGAAGTTGGAGTTCTGAAGAGTGACGCGTCTCAAGCCTTGAGCTGGGAAAAGTCTGCTATTAAACCAGTCTTCAATGTCGGATAGAGTGCTGATAAATAGATCATTTGTCTCCGGCCAGAGGAGGCCTGTTGATGGACCTCCACCAAGACTACCTGTAGTGTTTTTTGTGATAGTGCTGAAATGCTGAAGAATAGCAGCCACTCTTTCGATTTGGAATCTGGTGAGCGACTGATGGATTTCACCCTTAATAAATTCCATAACTATATATCCCCGCCCATCGTTGTCACTTAAAAATCGTTGTACTCGGGGAATTCTCACGATCTGAGCATCCACAAGCTCCAGTGCCCTCTGTTGACTGACTGCCTCATAATATGAAACGCCTCGGCCGAACTTGACTACTTGTGTATCGGAGATTCTGACCACTCGGTTGCCATATTTCCCATTTCCAAGAAGTCGACTCTCATCGCAAGATAGACAATATTCGATCACTTCATCATCTGATAGCTCGCGTTCGAACATAGTAGCAAGAGATTAAATGGTGATTGGAAGAGTTAACAAAAACCGATTTCACTTAAAGAGCTTGAGATGTAACTAGGATGCACACACTCAGAGGGGCACATGAAATTCCAAGACTGCACGATGTCGGACAAATAATAATCCGCCGCTAATAAAATTCCCCAGACACCCAATTAATTTGCAGAGGGGATTGCCCCACACGATAAAGATATTGAAGAGGTCCCCACAGCTGGTTAGAAGCACCTGAAGCAATATAGCCCTGAGCTTCGAGGTCATGTAATACAGTCCACCTAAAGCAAAATCTGTAAGTTCATCTGTATATCGCATGATCAATTATCTCATATCTACTCACACCCAGTAACGGCAACCGGAACCCCCGCCGGAGAAGTAGTATCGATGACGACCTTTTGTGTATATGGTTCTAGCGACGTATAGCACCTGGATGGCCTGAGTGACTGGGATATCCCAATGATGAATGGCCGAATTAGTCAGGCCGTAGTCGAGATTAAACCAGTCGAGATGGCCTTCAGTTGCGCCATATTCTGTGGCCATGTTTGCTCGGACAGACCCGCCGCCCTGAATAAGAAGATAGATAGACCAGTGATTGTCAGATTGGTCAAGAGCTTGGCCAATATGAACGACAATTCGGATGGCCTCAATGCGTCGGGTGTCCTGCTGGGCTTGGTTTGGGGTTAGGGGCGCCATGGTTTGGATTGTCCAGAAAAAAACAGTGATTTAGAAAGGATTGCCGCTTCTAATTCTAATGAAATTTTTGGCGGTATATATATGTCCCACGAAAGTACCTAAGAAGCTGAACAGTTCCTAGACACTGGCGTATCCGCATCTGCCTGGAAAAGCCGCAAGGAACAAGCTAGAGTGTCTCGTCCCTCAAATGAAATGAATGATCAGAGCATCGGTTGCATGATTGTAGCGCTCAGTCATAAGCGCTCGCCGTCTTTTAAGCAGCCGCTATTTCGAACTAATCAGAGGGCACATCCTCGTTCTGTTGATTGCGTACCCTGGCGTCACCCTACTTAATTTGCTTACTTTCAATGGCGATTGGTACGGGCATCACAGGAGTTGCCTGTTGTTCCGCATATATTAACGCCTCGATGCCAGACAGCGATCGAAATCAGCGTTGTCAACCAGTAGGCTATGAAGGTGTCTAAAACACTGGGACGTTTAATCTAGCCACGCATTCAAAACCATAGATGATTGGCTCTTATCTTTCCGTAGACAAATGCACCTCGATACATACTACACAGTTTTTTTTCCGGGTAAGGAAAGACCCTTCACATGCCAACACAAATGGGGGGGGGGGACAGGCGGTTAGCAAGAAGCTGTTATTGGCCTGGCGGCGCAAACTTCAAAGGCACACCAATCGTGGCATGCTTTACTAGCGCCTATCTATTCTGGTAGCCCTTTTTTAGTGTCAAGCCTACCTGAATTTGTTGACGGTTGATGATAGTAACACTGGCGAAAAGACTAGGCTTCGCATATGCGCCGAGTTCCATTTTCTATTTCATTGCTATGAATAGTCGGAAATACGTACCATTTCGTCTTCACTCACCTTTCAGTTTCTACTCCATAACTCTTCCTAATCCCAGCATTTCATTTCTATGATTGCCTGGACTGATGTCTTACAGTGACATCGACGGGTCTTACCAAATATACTATTCGTTCGCTGTTGCCTAACAAAGCCACCTGCTTGATTTCATTGGCTGCTCCCGAGAAATGCTTGTTACTGCCGCCTCTTCCTACTACAGCTTTTGTTCCTTAGCGAAAAAAAATTAGATGATTTGAGGGTGGGAGGAATATCAAAATTACCATTCTTATAAACTAACAGTACCAGTACGCAAATTAGATATTCACAAAGAACCGTTCCGAAAAGGCACAATTGACCTTAATAATCACCTCAAGTGGTCTCCTGCGACCTACTGTCGACCTGGATGCATGGTATCTCATCATTCTCGACATCTCGTTTCTTTGGTAGACATTTGACCACAGGCTGGGCATGACTTATAAAAGCAGTTGCGAGCATCATGAGCACCTTTCAAGATCGTTAGGATGTGGACCCATTGTTATGTAAACCATGGCATACCTCATTTAACGCTGCCCATATCGACTGTTGTCGTGCACCTAAAGCACCAAATATTGAAGCACAGATTCCTATTCCTATGAAGTCCGATGCCCTTCGAACCAACACCACATGAGATGGTCCGTTGGGCGAAGTCCGACGTGCAATCAAGAAGCAATTTGCAGCGAGAAACAGATAGTCCATAGCGAAGAAAAAGGTGAGTAGTTCGTATGGCCAGGAATGTGGCAGAATTATGGAAAGTGAAAAAAGGATTTTCCCGATCGTAGATAAGCTGATATATGTCCAGAGGAGCGTCGCGCTCCATTGAGACATTAGATTTTGTAGCAATATAACCTAGACTGTAAGCAACAGCCGAGACGAATGACAGGAAATCATACCTCGAATATGCCAGGAAATACTGTGGACAGTCCCAGTGGGACATGAAAACTGGGGATGGAATCACCACCGCATTTCAACTCTGGTAAACGGAGAATAAGAGCCAGAATTGTAATGCCGATAATCAAGGACGTCACAGATAGGATGAAACAAATTTTCAGTTGCAGGTTCTTCCCCGATATGAGGTTCGATATGAGAGAGAAAGCCTTCATCAATCCCATACTTAGAATAGGAATGCATAGAAAAGCATTGAGAGTGCGAGTTGTATCCATAATTGACATCTGCTATCAAATTGTAAATTTGCATTTTGACCGGAGCACCAAGATGTGTTTTTATAATCGCAAATTAGCCAAAAAAAAAATGGTTGAGGATAACATGAAAGTATATCCTGTATCTGTTAATATCTTGATGTTTAACCCTCTAGTGTATTTAGCTGTAGCTTCCGCGAGCTGCTCCGCCCAATCATACTATCCAGGACTATGTATCAGTAATGTGATTGGCTTGACAAGTCATTTAAATTGCACCCTTCTTAGCGTATTCCGTAGAGACGCGGCAGGAAGAGCCAATTAAATCGTCCACTCAATTACTCCTATGTCTCATCTTGGAACCAAGAGGTACGATATTTGTCCCATTATGTCCCATTATTGTATTGTGTTATCGCCCCACTTTTTCAAACCCACGGATCGAAGGCAAAAAAGCATAAAGGAAGTTCGTCCGTCCAGTTTGTCTCGGTTCTGTCGCCTTTTGTCTCATTTACTCCCAGAACCCATCCAGGATGCCATCGACTGATAACTTCATACAGTCATTGGCTGACAAGAAAAAGGTTTTAGACGTCAATCCCTACCTTGACGTAAGTGATCAGAATGGCTTGGAGTTATCGTATTTTCTTTTGCGCGATAGCGTCGATCGTACACTACCTCGACAGACATCGAGCCGGCATAGAAAAGCCCAACAACATCTGAAGAATGCTTATTTAATTGCTAAGGTCTTATTCGTTCTTGTTGCAGCGACAGCGTCTATCACAGATTTAGCGTTGCTAGAGCACAAAGAGCTTTTCCCACGGCTTGAACAATGGTGGAGCGATAATTTACCCACAGAGAAGTTCGAGTCTCATGCGGCCAAGTTACTTGAAGATTTGGAAACCAAAAGGGACAAAGGAGAGCTTTCCAGCAATCGAGGTGATATAGAAGATCAACAAGTATATACAGATTACTAATAAAAATTCTAGGGAGAAAACGTTTTAGACCTTCCAAAAGACTATCTAAGGGCCGCCGCGGATCACAAAAGATTGATGATCCTCAACACCTACGAAACGAGAAGTCCGAGACCGTACTCCTTCCTAGAAGAGGTAAGAATAGTACTTTACTGACTGCCCTTTGTCTTGCCTCTCCAAGCTAACTATTGTATTGAAGAAAGCAATCTAGTCGAGACTGGTACCAGCCTTCAAGTGACACTTTCTACTGAATCAGGTTTGTTTTTCGTCATAGAACTATAGTATATACAACATATTCTGACATGAATTAGCCACACATGAAAATTATACCTTGAACCCGATAGATGAAGAAACGATACCTTTCCATTCTTCCCAACTCATCACCTTTCTGGACGCGTACCAAAACGAATATCCACATATCAAAACAGTTTGTGACCTCCTCCGGATAAGCGAACCGAATCTACAACTTCCTTATTCCCTTTTCAATCTAGCATCTCCATATCTCGACATCAAACTGGTATTGCCTCCGGGAATCCGCGTTAACATCGAGGTATCGAGGGAATTCAGTTATTTGTTTGTACAATATCTCTGGATGCTTCAAGGATCACTCGCGATAGAGGAAAAGTCGCAGTGAAACACTTCTAAAAACGAGACACGTCCGACCATTCGTCATCACGAGGATTCTGAACTTATTTCCTGCCTTTGGCCCAGTTGAGAGGACGTCAATTTTGCCTTCTGCAGCGCGAGAATGAATCACTCCTTCACCCGCACTTTCATATATAAGGACTGCAGGCGCGATAGTTGAATCCAGGTATTTGCCATTGAAGTAATCTTTTTCCAGTATCACATCTTTTCCCTATCAAATAATAAGCAATAGGTAAATGCGGAAGCTCCAGAACACTAACCAATAAAGTTTTGGCTTCCTCCTCTAATCCATCATCATCTTGTGAATTCGCCTTGTGGAATACAGCATCGTCCGGTTCGGTCATGACCCGTTTAATCGTTTAGATTCTTGTTGTTCTATGTGGCTGGCACAGAAGAAACGATAGCGACACTGGTGTGAAAATGGTCAGTGCTTTTTTTTTCCAAATCTGTCCAAACATCACATACCACTTCCGGACCGTTGCTGTCTAGCTTTTGTGACTCCGAGAGATGAGGGGTGCTGCAAAAACGCCGTGGGGCTTATAATGTCCCCTCCGGTAGAATTTTTGTCATGTGATCATCATTCTTAAAAACACTCATTAGGTATCCATGCATCTTGAAGTAACAGCCACTCTCTTTTCTTGGATGGTTGAGGTCGATAATTTCATGAAAATAAGTCTCATACTGTTGTATAAGAATTCTTCGTCTACTTAAATGAAAAAAGCAAAGTAGACAGACAGGGCTGCAGCCGTGGTTTTTACCATGCATATTCCTTAAAACAAGTCATTGTCCCGAGTGCCTCACTCAGTCCCATTTTCGTTCTAAAATATCCCATTTTGTGCGAAGACGCCCAGCGCGTCCCATTCTGTCCCTCTTAAGTCACACTGCGGCTCGGTTTACTTGTTGTCCAGTCCCATTTTGTCTTACTTGGTTTTATTGTCTTACATTGTCCCATAATGTACCATTTAAGGCTGTCTGATCTCGGAGTCATCAGTATGCATTAGTCGACCGAAGAAACCCGTCACCCCTTTCGAATTGACGACAGGATTGGTCGATGGATTTACATGCTATGCGGTGTTCTTCGAAAATAGAACACAGCCTTTAATAGCGTGTATTTGATTGTGTGATAGACGGAGTTTGGCCTGGTCTAGACATATCAAGTTATGGTATTCTTTGATCAGCGACAAATCTTCTGTGCTTGTCACCAGGGGAGATCATAACAATGGCTACATTACACCCCAAATTTCTTTGAAGCGACGTATGCGCAAAAAAATCCCAGTCGCAGATATATAAGGACGGTGCATTTCCCGACTTCTTTCCCGCTTCATCCTTCATCTTCTTAGGCTGCATCGTTACAGCAACGTGTTCAGTAATATAACCTCTCGATTCCGGCCAAACTGTCGTTATGGCTCCCAATACGTTCCAACCAAAGGCACCTGCCCAGGCGGCCACACCACCCGACAGTCCGAAGCGGGAACTGCCTTCGAAAGATATGAAAAAAGACAATGGACTGATTGTCAATGCGATCCGCGGCCTAGTTGCAGATATGAAAAATGATACTTCTCTGGCTGGAAGCTCCCAGCTAAACGGCTCCATTAGGGACAAATTGGAGCGACTTCTGGAGTCCACCAAAGATGGATCATCATCTGGCACAGACGCTGAACAATTGAAGCTGCACCGTCCCAAACTGAGACAATCTCCTGATGTCCCGCACGATGATAGCTCGGATCCTGTCACGGTCAACCAGCTCATAAGATTGTTGGAGGCTGTGTTGGAACCAAAGGGATCGCGGGACCTCTCTCCAACAGAATGCGTCGGTGCAGAGCAAGGCGGTGACATTACATCACATGGTCAGTGTTCACCTATTCGAGACGTTCCCAGACCACTGACCGAGACCCGCAGATTTGCCGCAAGCAGTTTCAGGTGAAAATCATCCCGCTGGTATCCGAAGTCTACGAAGGCTCCTTTCGCAGCTTGCGCAGACCGGACAGTCTTCCTCCATTGAACCAGAATATCGCCCAGCCATCACGGTTGAAACGTCGGACAGCTGTGGGAACCGCCAAGCTTGGGGCGCCGCGACAGAAATCGACGACTCTCCAAAAGAATTGTATCGTTTTTCTTGGACAGAGCTCGACCCTAGACCTTTGGTAACGGCACCACCTAATAGTCCACACCTAACCTCTTCGAATTTCATCACTAGAGAAGAGCTGAAATGGTTGTTTGCGGAATTGCTGGGAATTCAAAGCGCACAATCTACCTCGGATGGTAAGGATTCTAGCAGCAACGAGAAGCCCAAGGAACAAGAAAAGGACAGAGCGAGGATTCGTGCCTCAAAGGTGGAGTACAAGACCGTCAACGAAGTGTATGCCGATGAAAGTATGTCGTGAGCGTCGCTGACCACCTTTAGATGGGATTCCGCGAAGTATGAGTATAAGATCATTAATTCCGCCCCAGAGCCGGATGTCGATGAATTAGACGAATATATATTTGTGATTCGTAAACGCAGTCGTGAGTCATTCCTACCCATAAATCAAGTTACGCTGACACCTTTTAGACAAGCAGACCAAAGAGCTCAATGTTTATGTTGACATCAAATCACCGGGATTAAGAGATATCTTGAAAGAGTTTCTGAAAGATATCAGAACGGCAAACCTCGATGCAGACCGGCCGGCGGTATGTTGACCGGATTTTAAGCTGGGTTCCATCCGTCGCTGATTGAGCACATAGATTGAGCGTGATCTTTTATATCACTACCTAGATGAGCTCAGAGACCGCCAAAAGAGGCTTCACTCCCAAGAAGCGACCTCTGATGCTATGCTTCACCTAAGCGAACTTGTGCAGCACCTCGAAGCAACCTATGCACCGGTGGTAAAGCAATTGATGCTGCTCCAAGAATCTCAAAAAATCACCTGGGATCTCATCTGGGCTCTGCTGAAACCAGGGACGCTAGTCTTTGCGACTTGCCCCTCCACCGGTCTGCCACGGTGCATTCGATACGATTATATCGAGAAGAAAACAATCAGAGGGCGGGAATTTCTTGAAGTCAACGGACGCTATCTCGACTATGACGGAGAAGTTTTCGGTGAATCTACCGAGACGCTACAGATTGGATCTTTTCGAGGCACCAAGCAGATTCAGACCTTGCCTGTTTATCCACTGAAGTACCACGCGGACCCAAAAATCTGGTCCCGACTGGTTTGCAATGGCCGCCATTTCGTTTCCCTGATCGGCAGCCACCATCGTGAGTACCGTGGGAATATGTTCATCCCAGACAAGAACAGATTATTGAAACTCCACGTGAATGGAAGGATTATGGTTGATGCTGCCATTTTCCGCAAGACGAATCCAAACTATCCGAGGTTGGAAATCAAGAAACCTGATACGGTCGATTTTTTCTTCGAACAAGTGAAACAGGGTGGACCAGAAAGCCGTATTCGAGGCAAGGATGTCGACTTCATTGCGATGAAAGAAGAGGATCTCGCAATTTGTAGCCCCACAGTGCTAGGGTTCTCCTTGAACGAAAAGATCTGGGGCGAGTATTACCAAGCCAGAAACAGTCCGGATGATTATTGACGTGATGCAGGAGAATTCGGTGTGGAAAGTATCAAGGAAATCACTTTCTCGAACGCCCCTTTTGACATGTTAACAGTTCCTGAAGATAAGAAAAAGGTGATCAAGTCTCTTGCGGAAAGCCGTGTCAGCACTAGGTATGAAGGCACGTTCGATGATATCATTGCAGGAAAAGGACGAGGGGTTATCATTCTCTTACAGTACGTTCATCGATCTGCTTATCACGATTTGGCTCTAATGAGCATGTGACAGTGGCCCACCAGGTGTTGGGAAGACACTTACCGCCGAAGCCATCTCTGAACGGCTTCAAAGGCCTCTGTATTCAGTATGTCTCTTCTGCATCTCTTTATAACAGCTTACTGATCATTTGCAGATCTCGTCTGGAGATCTGAGTATACGGGCGGAGGAGCTTGAGGCACAGCTCACCCGTACCTTTCAAGTAGCTAGCGAGTGGAAAGCCGTCCTACTCCTCGATGAAGCGGATGTGTATCTGCAAAAAAGAGACGGTTTCCATTTGGAACGAAATCGTCTGGTTGCGACATTTCTCCGCACGCTCGAGTATTATGATGGAATCTTTTTCCTCACGACCAACATGCTGGGAGATTTCGATTCAGCCATCCTCGATCGAATCCAACTCAAACTGCAGTACGAGGATCTAGACCAATCAGCCAGGAAGAAGGTTTTCCAGCATTTTCTGCGGGAACATTCGGCAGATGTCGAGGAAGAAGCCTTGACACAGTTCTCTAATATTAAGCTAAATGGGCGCCAGGTAGGACCACCGTGAGAATCTGAAACATTCATTGCTAATACCGGCACGATGCAGATCAAAAATGTTGTGAAGATAGCCCACAATGTTGCCATGAGCGAAAACACGGGAGTGTGTGCAAGTCATCTGCGCCTAGCTCTCACTCAAAGTGGATACAGTATTCCCTCTCCAGGTGTCTTGGCGTCTGATGACCGCTTGTATGAGTGAGCTTACAGTATTTGTTGATAATGCAGACTTCCTTTATTTCATAACAAAAGGAGTTATAGGAATAGTAATCATTCGTAAAACCCGATTTCTGGAAATGAATAGAGCTCGTAAAGAAGTTGAGGTGTAGCGTCAGACCCACAAAATCCCGAGGACCTCCTTCCGAGTCGTCCCTGGTTGCTCCCATTCGTCCTCGTTCGTCCTCTATCCGTTACCATCATCAAGTAACTTTAACGCTATACTGAATCCGTTTTTAGTGCCCGCCTGACCAAAACAAGTTCCCGTGTCCGGTTGCAAGAACATGCTTTCAAGACAAAGTCGAAATGTCGCAGGAGGAACTACATGAACTACTCAGGCGTCTTGAAGAATCGGAACGACGACAAGAGGAAGAAAGACGACGACGAGAGGAAGCGGAACAACGTCAAGAGGAAGCGGAACGACGACAAGAGGAAGAACAACGACGACGAGAGGAAGCGGAACGGAACTTGAACCTCGAAATACTGCAAACTCGAAATACAACACTCCCCGAATTTCTCGACGCGTGCCACAAACATCTCTTCCTCGGTCTGGCGATTCAGAAGGACAAGAAGTCGTCAACAAAGGGTGATCCTGCCAATGCGGACCGCAAGCTACGACCGAACAGAATCCAGGAATGGATAAACTTTCCAGACGAGCAGATGGCAATATGGACGGACCTCATGGATGCAGATTTTGTTACTGAACGCCATTTTACACCGTTGCTAGCGCTGAGGGAATCCGGAAAAGAGATTATGAAACGAATGCACGGTTCGGAACTCGACATCGGATATTTTCAACGCGAGACTGTGGAGTCGCGTGTTGCGTCCGTTATCGAAGAGATCCATGCCAGCCGACAACTGCGGCGAAAATTCAACCTTCGCGGAAACGTGATTTTTGAAAACCATGCCAACACACTGACAGATGAATCCAGACTAGTCACAGACATGAGCTCTCTCAGTTTGGAGCAGGAAGGACCTCGTCGCTCAGAGCGCCTAGCAAGACGGTCGAGGGACACCTCTCGGTCAACATCACGGGTGAGAAGACAAACAACCGCACAGCCACGCCGACCTCGTCCTCGAGCCGACCAATTTTGCGTTTACAATCGGGGGCCGGACGAGAAGGTTCCGTCCTTTCTCATCGAATACAAAGCCCCGCATAAGCTGTCTCTCGCCCACATCAAAGCCGGACTGCAGGACATGGAACTCGACCGCATCGTACGATACCAAGAAAGGGAATCGCCGGAGGACATTTGTCGCCGCACGATTGCCGCGGTGGTTACACAGCTCTCAGACTACATGTATGCAAGCGGAATCGAGTATGGCTGCATAACCACGGGTGAAGCATTCATATTCCTTCGCGTGCCTCACCATACCCCTTCGACCGTCCTCTACTATCTATCGGTACCGCGCGAAGATGTTGGCAATACTACTGGCTGGTCGGGGGATGCAAAAAGTGACAATCGACTACATCTGACCGCAGTCGGCCAGCTCCTCGCTTTCACTTTGCGAGCTCTACAAACGTCTCCGCGGGATATTGCTTGGAGAAACTCAGCCAAGAATCAACTGAAAACATGGGAAATGGTATACGATGACCTACTGGACGAAATCGAGGAGAAGGACATTCCCGCTTCTGAGTACAAACCACCGCACAGCCGAACAAAGTATTGCCGCCAGTCTCCCGTAAAGACCAGGTCGAAGTCTGTGATAGCCATTCCCTGTGAGCCATCGCAGGAATCACGATTATCAGATCACGAAGACGACGCCGATGATAGCTTGGACCTATCCACCCCCAGTCGAGCGCCCCGTGACTCTCGGCTTCCTCAGCGTCAAGCCACAGCTGCCACAACCCGAAAATCGACCAGATCACAACAATCGACTTCGAAAGGCAAGTCTCGAAAGTACTGCACTCAACAGTGTCTTCGCGGCCTGCGCGGCAAGGGACCACTGGATAGGAAATGCCCCAATGCGAGCGAGCACGGAACCAATCGACATCAACTTAATACCGCGATGCTTATCAAATTATTGGATCGACAGCTGTGTGCGACCCCGGACCCTAACAAAGAGCTCGGATGTGAGTCACTTCATATGAATGGCAAACGCGGGGCTCTTTTCAAGATCACTCTCTGGTCGCATGGATATACCTTTGTTGGGAAAGGTGTTCCGATTGACTTCATCGAGTGTGCCAAGCAGGAGGAGATGATATACTTCCATCTCCGTGCGATTCAAGGACAATTTATTCCCGTCGTCTTCGGCGGCCTAGACCTTCGTCAACCATTTTCATATGACGGTATCGCCACGATGGTTCACTTGACTCTGATGAGCTATGCGGGCAGAAATCTGGCCAGACAACACGGAGTCGATGAGGCAAAGCTCATTGTACAGGCCGAGACGTCTTTACGTGCCATTCACAATCTTGGTGTTCTCCACAGCGATCCAATCCCGGGGAACATAATATGGAATGAGGAAAACCAACGGGTCATGTTCATTGACTTCGAGCGCGCCCGATATCAAAAGCGAATACCATTGCAAACTATCACTGCCAACCAAAAACGGAAACGGGCGACCAGCGTCTGGGACAAAAGTCCAAATAAACGCTCCGACTCCTTTCAACGAGAGCTATCACGCATGAGGTCAGCACTACGATCTTGAGTACATTGGATTTGGGTGAAGAACCATTTTTGGATCCATGGAGCCATTTGCGGGTGGTTTCTTGCACAATTCGTTTTTGCGAGAAGCTCTCCCACGCCCAAAGTTCGCTTGAGCGAAAGCCCCTTCTATGCACAAGTCTCTCTTCTGCACAAAGCTCTCTTCTGTGTCGATTTGTCTTGCGCGAAAATCTTGCTTATACACTGTACAAGTCAGCTGCCTAGTCTAGGTCTCTTAGGCAACAGTTTCGCCCAGGCGAAACTGTCTCTTACGCGCGAATACGGACTATGCGAGGATTTCTCATTACCCATGGCTCCCATGAAGAAATATATTTGAATCTTTAATCAGGCAAACAAGGCAAACATTCTTGGAGGAGAATCGCAGACCTGCGATATGTCATCATGGAACGAGAAGAGAGACGGAGAGTTTTCAAAGGACAGAAACTCAAAGTACCATTAGCAAAAAAAAAGGCCAAGCCCACGTTAAATTCTTGTAGATACTAGAAGAGTTTACACTAACCGTCATACACCTTCTGTTGATATTGTGGGCGACTACATGAAGTAGAGCAATCTTTTCAGAAACATCGGGAACCAATGAACTTGGACTAATTCCACATAAAATTCCGGCGGGGATAATAGCTTTCTCTTGTAAATCATGCTGCTGCATCTTCCGATTTCCTTTCCAATGTGCTTTCAGAGAAATCACTCGGTGTTTTGTGTTCTGGTATTGGATAGTAAGAGTCCTATTTCGATCAGCTCTGCAGACAAACAGAGAATAGGAAGGAGGCTTACCAGATGCGATAAATATGATGACCAAATCCCAGTTGTATCCGCACAAAACGTCTTGATACGACTGGTGTCGCGAAATCTGATCCCAAGGAAAACTTCGGCATCGGCCATAATACTGAGTTCATATGCTTTTTTCAGAAGGGTACTTCCGCGACGATTTCGCTGTTGTCTCTTATGCTTTTTTTGCAACGTGGTCATCAGATTAATCCGGATTTTTTGGGTAGTCATCTTTCTATTTTTAATCAATTGAGATAGGAAAAGAAGTGGTTGGGAAGAAAGCTGCACAAGGAAACAGCTTGGCCCTTTATATAGTACTGACAAAGTGTGCTTCAGCGCTTTTAATGGCGCCTCTTCGATTTTTCCCAAAGTTAACTCTGTTGAGGAATGAAACAAATAGTCCGCTTAGCTTAAGTCGATTTTTGGGAGCAGGTCTCTGATACCGTATGATCCATGAATAAGTCATGGATAATTCAAGTCTTACATTATGTATTGCAGTTGCTCGAGTGGCTGAACGATCTACAGCCACCTGAATTAGTTCGCTTCAGGCTGACTACCAAGCACTCAAATCTGCCCTAGAAGCGACTCCGATCTTCTAGTAGAGTGGCACCCAACATTCCTTCTGGGCGGTCCATGCGGCTGAAAGCCTGGTTGCTGGCAAACATAATTTTAAAATTGATGCTGAATCATTTGGAGTGTTGCCTGCAATGTACTGTATCAGTACGCCAGAAAGAGACTGCCCGGGCACGACAGGCAGTCAATTACCATTTCCGTCCCTTCATCCTTTTCTTCTGCAGGCAGCTAAATAACTTATTTTCATTTCTTAAAATATGCCCCACTGACCATCTCAATATCCTCCTCCTTCTGACTGCTAGTTTTCGATACCAAATTTTTCTGCGACAACATACTCGCACCTTCACCAGGTGGCTGATTTCGATAACTATTAGGATCTGATGCGTCCGTCCCCCCGGCTGCTGCAGTGGTAGGATTATCACTTCCAGCCGCGCTATACCACACACCAGGAGGACCATTTTCCACTTGATCACTGTGGCCGCTTCACGATCGGAAACTTCGGATGAGGGATGAATCAGCCAAGCGCTCAAAGAGTGGGCGCATAACCAACAGACAGGCACAGAGGATGTAGCAGCCCGGTTCGAGTTCGGACCAGACCACCAGCTCGGCGGAGACATATGTTTGATCCGAGGAGTAGTTGATGTGATATACAACGTAGAACCGAACGGCGGCAAAGACAAGACCACTACAAATGAAATCAAGTCTCTGGTGTTATTATTTGCCTTCTTTGGATTTGTAACAGAAAAAGGAAGGGAAATGGGAACAAACGCACAGACTACCGATCAAAAAGGTCAAGGCGATACCGACTTTCACACTCATTCGCACCCGCATTCGCCACAGGACTGGCAACGGGATGATTAAGATAAGCACGTCGATGACAACGTTTGGCACCGAAGTATAAATTTGCATAGAGTCGATATCAATGCAAGTCCCTGCCGGCCGTCCGTTCAAATCCCAAAATAAGTCGACGTGCCGGCCACACGAGAAAATGGTGAGCAAGACCGAGATTAATGTGTATAGAATGAGCACGCCCATCAAGATCCGAGTGACTAAGAGAGCATAAGTTTGCACGGAGAATATGTGCTGGTACAACACCAAAACGGCCAGCTTAGGCGAGTTGATGAAGACGTAATATACCAATTGTAGCGCAAAGACATCCATTGCAAAGCGCGAAGTTTTCTGCGGCTGGTTGACCGCCAGGTAATCGATATGGTAACCAGAGCCTCCATTTACTGCTATGTCTTTGCCATAGATATGGTCATGAGCATTTTTCGATGTGTTGATCGTAAAAATCAAGCGACTCACCGAAGCTGATGGCAGCAAGGCCGATCTGGCCTATCGCTGCAATTCCCACCAGCACGTCATCCCATCCCCAGCTTCTGGCGCTCCTTCTTCGACTGTAGAATCGCAATGCCACAAAGCCGAGCACAAAGGGTAGAAAGACAGCCGTAAAGGCGATGGGTAGCGAGCTCACCGAATTGGAATCGAACGCATCCGGAGGCAACATATCATCGCGGGACGATGTCGACGACATTGTGATAGTGGTCCTTTTAGACTTCGAGAGGAATCGCGACTCTCTAGGTTCGATTCCGGTTCGGCACCGCCAAGGCCAGGTTCCTGTTCCAAGGCTTTGGAGTCGCGACTCGACTCCATGATTTTGGGGTCGAACCTCCGTGGTCCTACTCGACCCCTCAGGTTCCACAAACAAAAGCAAACAGGTGGGTCCAGCGATCTGTATAAATTTATGAAGATCTAGCCTGTATTTTTGTGTTTTCGATTTACGCGCGGAACGGAAGACTGATTTAAAGATTGTCATAACATCATTTCTAGTCACTGCAATATGAATTTTCAGCTGAGATAATATCTATCTACTCTGTCTATGGTGTTATTCCTGGAGAGACACGATATCCCCTCCCGTTTTATCGATGTCAGCCATTGCACTGCGGGATGCATGCCTGCTGAAGATATCTGTGAAATCGAGTGGAAACGTGTAATGTATTGTATTACGTGTGTCTAAAAGAGTGAAAATAGTTAATACAATACCTTTCAGACAAGTAATGGTATTGAACATTTCGGGTCATTTCATCTCAAACCACCCTGAAAGATATGTCTGACAGAAGACTTATTGATTCGACACAGGAGGTTGCCCAGATAAAGCCTCATTGGCATCATCTCTCGAGAATTCATGTTTGATGGGATCTATTCAAAAAGTAAAGATTTTTTTATCGTTCTAGACACGTCACATAATGTACTCTGAACATAAACAGGAAATATTTCCAGCCAGTTAGGATTTGGGTTGCGGTAAAGAATATGTTCTGTGGTATCGCAGGTCTGCCTATTAATATCGCTTCGGGTTTCGGCCAGTGAAGGGGAACTATACAATACCGTACTGTAGATTGACTATATTGCAGAAGCCAATCATAAACTCCCTCTTGCCGCGCGCAATCTCGAAGTCAGCCTTGTTGTCGTTCAGCTTAGGCAGTCTTCATGGCCTCGCATCACAACGTGGTTCATCAAGGAAGAATTCTTTCTTACTACAGTACATACGTGAACTGTTTTTCATTTTCACTCCATCCGATACATACTTCCGACATCACAACTCTGAGCCATGGCAAGTCCTCCATCTCGAAAGGAGTTCCAGATTGGTTGGATCTGTGCATTATTCATCGAAGCCGCCGCCGCAATCCAAATGCTGGATGAGAGTTTTGGTATCCTCCAAGAGCAGGACAAGACGGACACCAACACATACACCTTGGGTCGGATTGGTCCCCACCATGTTGTGATTGCCTGCCTCCCCGATGGACACTATGGAACGACTTCCGCCACCACAGTTGCCAATCATATGCTACGGACATTTAGCGACTCGCTCCGCATCGGCTTGATGGTGGGCATTGGCGGAGGGGCTCCTTCAGTGGAGCATGATATTCGCCTGGGTGATATTGTGGTCAGTCGTCCTGAAGGCTCTTATGGCGGCGTGATTCAACACGACATGGGTAAAATCGGGAAAAAAGGCAAAAATGGCAAAATCCAGCGCACTGGATCCTTGAACAGCCCGCCGAAGTCGTTGCTAAACGCACTGGCCCAGATGAGGACGACCGAACTCTATGCTGATCCTCAGTATCCTGTTTACCTTCAAGAAGCTATTGGAAAGAATGCACGGACACAGAAAACCTTCTACCGTCCTGATATCCAGTCAGACCGGCTATTCAAAATAGAGCATGGGCATTCTGAAAGTGCAACGTCCTGTGATCAGTGTCCGGCGGAATGGGAGGAGGATCGTATCACCCGCGAAGACGGCAATCCACAAACACACTATGGAACCATTGCATCTGGGAATACTCTGATCAAAGACGGAAAGACGAGGGAGGCGATCCGCAAGGACACCAGTGCATTGTGTTTCGAAATGGAGGCAGCGGGCTTGATGGCGGACTTTCCTTGCCTGGTGGTACGTGGCATTTGCGATTATGCCGACTCGCACAAGAATAAGCAATGGCAGGGTTATGCTGCACTAGCGGCTGCAGCCTTCACGAAAGAGCTGCTGGGTTATGTGCCAAAGGGTGTATCTCAGGAGAGATTAGTTGCAGATATCTGTCGTAAGTAACTATCAGCGTTGTATGTTAGTTTTTCCAACAATCTAACAGGAAGCTTCACTCTTCGATCACTAGCTCTGCTTGAAGACATTAAGGAGGACCAAAGAAAGGCTTTTGATCAACGAGAAAAACATCATCGGGAAAAAATGGAGAGAGTCTTAACGGAAGATCAACACCGCTGTTTACAAGCATTCAGAGCGTCAACATATGAGCGGTATAAAGATATCAATCCCAATCGAGTTGCAGGAACTTGTGAGTGGGTTCTGAAGAGTTCAGAGTACCGGAATTGGTGGAAGAGCAGCAGTAATGATCTCCTATGGATCTCAGCCGATCCGGGATGTGGTAAATCGGTACTTGCCAAGTCACTGATTGACGAGGTTTTTCGCTCCGCTGCGCCAACCGTGTCGATTTGTTATTTCTTCTTCAAGGATACTGATGAACAGAACAATTTGGCCACTGCCTTGTGTGCTATCCTGCATCAGCTATTTGGATTGCAACCACATTTGTTGCGATATGCCTTACCATTCTGGGAAAAGAATCGGGAGAAAATCCATCAGGGAGTAGAAGATTTGTGGCATATTTTCATGGCCGCCATGTCTGATCCGGCATCAATGAACACAATCTGTGTCTTTGACGCTCTAGATGAGTGTCGGAGGTCGGACCAGAAACAGCTCATTGGAAAGCTTCAACAGTATTATGCCAAGCATCGACTTTCTCCGCCAAGAAACTGGCTCAAGTTCCTGGTGACTAGTCGGCCATATGATGAGATCGAAGAAGATTTTCAGCCCATCATTGAGTCGTTCTCTCAAATTCACCTGCGAGGCGAAGAAGAAAATGATCAGATCCGTGATGAAATTAGTCTTGTAGTAAAGATCCGGGTGTCCGAACTCGGCAAACGGTTGAAACTGAAAGCTGCGACAGAGGCACAGTTGGAGAAAGCCCTGCTGGGAATGGAGCACCGCACATATTTATGGTTGTATTTGGCGATCGATGATATCCGCATCATGTTCAAAGATAGTCTTCGGCCAGATCACGAGTCCGTTCCCTTGATTCCCAAATCGGTGAATGAAGCATACGGAAAGATTCTAGACCGTGTGCCTCGCGGACAAGAAGAAACTGTGAAAACAATATTACAGATCATCGTTGGCGCCCGACGGCCATTGACCATTGTAGAAATGGCTATGGCCTTGGGAGTGGCTACTGCACCGCATGTGCGAAGAGCGGCGGAGGCTGGCCTTGAGCCAGAAGGACTCCGTGAAAAGATACGGCGACTATGCGGGCTCTTCGTTTTTATCAAAGATTCCCAAATCTATCTTATTCACCAAACCGCTAGGGAATTTCTGATCAACCGAGTGCCCGGATCTCTTAGCCACAATTGGTATCTTCAACCCAGCGATACGGAAATCCGGCTCGCGCAGATTTGCATTCGATACTTATTAATGGATGACCTATTCGGCAACGGGCGAGAAGCAAATCTAGAAAGCTTGCTGGAATATTGTGCCCAGAACTGGCCTGATCACTTCCGATTCGTTTCCTCACCGACGCCTGAACTGGTAGCGTCTGTCGTTCAATTATACGATCATACCACTGAACGATTGAATTTGTGGTTTCCTATCTTCTGGGAAACGGCAATGCCGTATCGTGAAAGACCTCGGATGAACGCGCTTCACCTGTCCGCGTTTAATGGGCACGATGTTGTAATAAGCAAACTGATCATGGATGGCAAAGGCGTAATCAATAAGCGAGATAGTATAGGGGCAAATGCGCTTCAATGGGCATCTTATCGTGGACATTCTAAGACTGTACAGCAATTGTTGGAGAAGGGAGCCGATGTCAATGCTCAAGGTGGATTCTATGGCAATGCTCTCCAGGCGGCTTCTAGAGAAGGATATGTTGAGATCGTGCAGAGACTGCTAGAGAAAGGAGCTGAAGTCAATGCTCAAGGTGGAATATATGGCAATGCTCTCTACGCTGCTTCTCAAGAAGGACATGTTGAGATCGTGCAAAGACTGCTAGAGAAAGGAGCTGAAGTTAATGCTATAGGTGGATTCTTTGGCAATGCTCTTCAGGCTGCTTCTTTTTTAGGACATGTTGAGATCGTGCAGAGATTGCTGGAGAAAGGAGCTGAAGTCAATGCTCAAGGTGGAGATTTTGGCAATGCTCTCCAGGCTGCTTCTTTTTTAGGACACGTTGACGTTGTCCAAATACTGCAAAAGTATGTGTCAGTGAACCAAAAAAGCACAGCCAATGAATAGTAGCTATCATCTGTGCGCCTCATCAGCAGGGATAATAGATATTCCCCCACAACCAAGGCGAGGACGCATTAGGAACTGAGCCATATCAACGATATCAAATATCATAGCAACGCTCTCAAATACTGCAACAGACCAAGGATATGCAGAAGGACGCTCATTTCACCATGTACAGTAACGGTATCTAACCTTCTACTTACATTATTGTCTTGAATTAACTGTGGCACTGTAAAGATGTTTTGCAACATTGGGAAATCAATGGTGTACGAGACGCGTATGATCATAGGCATATTACAGTCAAAGATACCGTGTTAACTATATCCGGTATAGCCCAAACCTTGATGACTTTGGCAATGGGGCTGTATTAAATCGACGAAAGCGCCGACGTTTGTTAGTATTTTCAAATCCGTGAAGCGACCGATAGAAAAGTAGTACTAAGCTCTTAGACTAGTCTATTTTTAGGATAGAGTCACTCCTTAGCGGAAATTGGGGTGCCGCTAAGGCGGTGCGATAGGTGCATTAGATCAGAGTATTCGCAGCTATGAGACCTACTAGGTTTCAAACGTCATTATCCTTTTAAGCGCTGCGCTGGGTGTAGCATTTTGCCCTGAGGCGGCCTGTGCTCAGTTTCTCCATTACGTCATTCCGCAGCCCAATTCGAAAAGCTAGGACTGTAATTCATAGTATTTCCATGAAACCCTTTCAGTAAAATTCGAATTTATTAAGCTGCTGATCGTTGCCCACAAAACAAACCCTCCGTTTGTCTCCTTCATATTTTTCTTGGCGCCTTTAACTTGAATGTGACTGTAGGTGGTTAGCCTAAGCCACTGCCACGAATATAAGTAGTGTAGCATTCAATACCTATGAGGGTTGTGTAAAGGATGCGTTTCGAAGGGCTTCAGCCTGGATTTCCCATATAGGTTGCGCCATTCTGAGGAATTGACCACCAAATCCATCCAGCAATCCCTGAATGAAAGCATTTTGGTGTTCATCAAGATTTGATTGTGGTAAAGGGATGTCCGCAAATCCCTTAAAAGTTAGATATTTCCAGAGGCTTTTCCAGTATGCGATGGACTCTCTTGCAGTATAGTGGTCCACGTCGACGTTCTTTGCAACTAGATAGAATGATGATGTAATGGAATGGGCCTTGGGGTGTTTATAAAGTTGAGTATTGGAGAATGCGTTGAAAGCGTAGAGTAGGCATACTGTGTCCCACGACTCGACACGATGAAGAAGCAGGACAAGTGAGCCCCCAGGCTTAAGACGATTCATTGCAAACACCAACTGTGAAATCCTCAAACGCTGTGACTCACAGTCGTTGCGATAAGACTCCCTCGGATGATCCCTACCCACTGCTCCCCCACAGAAGACAATGTCGTACAGATTGCCAAGCAACGGCCGGGACATTTCGAAATTGTTCATGTCAGGATGTCCTACCGGAATATCTTCCTCTTCAGCCATTTCCCTTAAATACATTGTGATATCGGCATATATGATACTTCGGCAAACGTCTTTAGCCATGACCTCATAGCCGCCAACTCCGGAAGGAAGTGTGACGGCATCAATAAGTGAGTTTGGAAGCTTTTGTGCGGCCGTTGCAGTAAAACCACCAGGTGCCATGCAGAGGTCGAGGACTTTGGGGCAAGCAGATTCCAACATAAAAATGGTCGATTCGAATGCTAGTCCCTTGCCTATCTGCTTTGTCATCTTGTAGAATCCTTCCCTCTTTCTTTGATTTGGCTTACTCGCAGCTCTTCTTCGATTTTCAAAGAATGTATCGCCATCCTTATTTGACCAGCCCTAGATACAATAGGTTAGTCATCTTCTAGCATTAACAGGATCGAGTAAGGACCCACTCTCTTCTTGAGATCTGTCAGCTCTTGATAAAGTGTATCCGAGGATATGAAATCCATCCAGAGCTTGGGAGACCTAGTCGCTACTTCTTGAACCATGTTCACGTCTTCTTTTATTTCAAATGACACCATTGATAGATTTTCGATTGTTGAAGTCGTGGCCTAAAATCTATGGATTTAGTGAAAGTGGGGTGGGCGGGGTTTCTAGATGGGGAGGTGACGCGACTGGTCGTGAGAATCGGGGTGCCGCTAAGGCGGAGCGGCACGAGGAGTTAACTATGGAAAAGTCGTCCGAGTTGCAAAAGTTATATATTTTCAACAAGATGCTTTCGAGCTTCGATCCATCAATACATGATTTTGCACACCAGAGACCCTGTCTTTCTTGGGTCTTAATCAAATGATTTTTTCTCCTAGTTGCCCCACTGTGATGAACATTCACACTTCTAGAGAAGAGATAATTCGCATTGCCACGGTGAAAGCTTTAAACTCTCGGGCTAAACGATACAGTTTACATTAACATTACATACGAGACTGCTTCTCATCTTGTGAGCAAATATGTTTTGAGAAGTCAGACAAGATTCTTGAGAATAGCTACTGTATGCATGAGATAGAGCTGGACATTCTTGAGAATGATGTATTGAGTTTTAGCAATGATCCAACCAGTCATGAGTTCGTGGATCAGTATTTCCTCGCGCGGCGTCCTATGGCATCATAATGACGAAGTCTCCTCAATTCACAGAACAGGTCAGATTTTGAGTTTCACGACTTTATCCGCAAGGACATTAGTTGAGAAGAAATCTGTTAAAGTAAGTAGTTGTTCATTGTTCTTCTAATCTTGAGGGGCGGATAGACTGGTTATATACACCATGTATGC
>JAMAGM010000093.1:0-22325 GCA_023626175.1 Talaromyces sp. PX1902
AGTTATATTTTATATAAAATAATATAAAGATATTATACAGATACTTTATCTAATAAAATATAAAAAAAATTAAATTCTATTAAATTCTTATATCTTAAATAGATACTAGTTTTATACTTAATATCTAAAGATTATAGAATATCTTCTAATACTAAGGACTAATATTTATATAGATTATAAGATACTAGATTTTATTTAAAATATAAGATATCTCTTATTCTTAATATTATATATTTATTTTTACTAGTCTAGATTATTTTTTTATCTACTTTATTATGATAGAGTTATTTAATAAGACTATCTTAATATAATTAAGAAGCTAGTTAAGGCTAAGCTAAATAATATAAGTAAGATATAGAATCTAAATAATAATAATATTATCTAGTAAAGCTTATTAAAGAGAATCTAATATAGTCTTATTATTAAATATATTATCTATTATTAATCTAAAGACTTATAATTTAAAATTATACTTTATAAGAATTTAAAGAATAATATTACTAAGATTTATACTAATATATAGTCTATAAAAAGGCTTAAATCTAAATAGTATTTTATAATAAATCTAATTAGTATTAATAAAATAGCTAATAATTACTATAAATATTTATAAGAATAGAGATATTTAATAATTTAATATGATTAAGATCTTTAAGCTAGAAAATAATATTTAAAAAATAATCTTTTATTAGTTTTAAATAAGGCTCTTTAATTAATAATAGATTATATTAGTAGAGAGAATTATTAATAGTACTAAAGTAAAGTAAACCTAAAAAATAAATTATTAAAATATTAAATACTTAATAAAATAAAATAAGAGTTAATTAAATATAAAAAATTATAAAATATTTTTTTCTTAAACTTTTTATAAAAAAGATATAGTAGTAGAAGATTCTCTCTAAGATTAATTAAATTAGTAAAATAGATATAGCTAAAAGTAAGCTTTAATAAAAAGACTATAAAAATATAAAGATATATACTATTTTTAAAAAATCTAGTTATTTTAATTTTTTTCTTTTATTTACTTTTTAAATATCTAGCTATTTTTAGATACTTTTATATTATTAATATGCTATAATATTATATCTTATTTTTTATCTTTAAATTAACTATATAGAGATGCTTAAGAATAGTTTTATAATATTAATATATAACTTTTAGTATATTATTTATACTATAAGTAATCTAGTAATAATAGCCTTAAATCTTTATATATCTTATTAAATCTTAATTAATCTTGCTCTTTCTTTTAAAATTAGTCTAAAACTACTAGTTTATCTATTTATTATATATTATTCTATTATAGAGAAAAAAGATCTTTTTTTAATCTAGTCTAATATATATAAAGTAAAAGAGGATTATTTAAGGAATATTTAGTTATAGAAAATCTTAGTCTAAGATATTAAGTATATATTAACTAGTAGATAGAGTAGTAAAATAGTTTAATAATATTAAATAATTAAAATTATCTATTTTATTATTATAAAAGAAGGATATAAAGTTAGAATACTAATTTTATAATATAATTAATCAATCTAATAGATAAGAAAGAAGATAAAGAAGAGAATAAATATCTATAAAATAAAAATATTTAAGAATATTAAAGTAAATTAATAATTTAATTATTAAAGTAAAGAATAAAAAAAGTAAATAAAAAATAATATATAAATTAATTAGATTTAGTTTATTTATAAAATCTACTTATTTATAGATCTAGTCTAAAAAACCTAGTAATAATCTAATAAAAACTTAATAAATTTAATAAACTTAAGAAGAACTTAATTAAAATTTAAAAAATCTAATAATAATCTAGTTAAAATCTAGTTAAAATTTAAATAATTTAGAAAATCTTTAATTCTTATTCTAATATCACTTCTAGATCTTTAAAAATTTTAAGATATATTATAGGAAAAAGCTTATAGAAATAATTAATCTTTAATAAGATAATTATTAAAATAATTATTTATATTATTAGATAATAAAAGCTTAATAAAGTAATTAATAAAATAATTATAAAAGTTTTATTTAAATACTTTTTATAAGATTAGCTTATAATACTTTTTTTTTATTCTTTAAGCTAATCTAGAACTAGAATAGATTAATATTTTTAGAATAATACTTTTAATCTAGAAAGATTTATTAAGTATTATTATTATATATCTCTATAATATGAGATATATATATATATATATTTCTATATAAACTAGTTAGAATATTAAGTTTCTAATTTTAGCTCTTCTCACCTACTTTCTTTTAATATTTTTATTAGTAATTGATTATAAACTAAGTCTAGATAGAAAGAATCTTAAATTATATTATATATTTTAAAGAGATTCATACTATAAATATATAGTAATAATTAATATTACTTAGAATAAGTATAAAAATAGTATAATATTTTAATAATTATATAAGTTTATAATCAAAATTATATAAAAGTTAAATTATATTAGATTTTAATGGGTTTTATTAGGGCCCTAGTATTAGGTCTGGGTTGGGTCTGGGTTAGAGAAGCTTAACCTGGACCCAGACTGGGTTAGGTTTTAGGTTGAAGGTGTTGACCTAAGTTGGGTTATGCGGAAGTCTACAGGTATCCGGGGTTGATATTGACGTTCCGACACTTAGAATTAGAATATTAAAAAAATTAAAGAATTTTTATAATAGTTATAATCTAAGGATCATAGAAAATAGAGAATATCTATAATTATTATAATAATAAAAGACACTCATTTACTATATATTTAGTTTTATTCTATTATCTTGAATTAACTGTTTAACTTTAAGTATATTATTACTTATAGATCTAGTTATACTAGGCTCTCTTATTTATTACTTAGATATCCTGCCCTTTTGATATCAGAATACTATTTAACCGCTGTTAAGTGAAGAGTTCTCTTGGATCTAGACGATTACGAATCACCGGTTTACGACAATAATAAGAAGTAGATAAAAGATCTTATACAAGATATCAAAAAAGGCAAAGATATACGCATTATAATATAAGCTATAACATAGAGGAATAAGCGCTCTGATTTGATATAATTAGAGCATGATTTTAAAACTAAAAAGAATGGATACTCTTTGAAGTCATATCTCAAGGTTATAGAGGAGATATTACCCATAATTTACAAACCTAGCCTTTATTTTATCTAGGATAATATGTCTATCTATATATCATATAAAGCAAAGGCCTGGTTTGCAGATAATAGTATAAAATTGCTCAAATAGCCGCCTTATTCACTAGATTTGAATCTTATCGAAAACCTCTGGTTTCCGCTTAAAGAGGGGGCCTATATTGTCAATCCGGATATCGAAAATACACCTGGGGGTAAAAATATGGTATTAAATATCCTTGCCTAAGCAGCATAATAATCCTAGGAGGATTGACGTGTAAGTCTTATCAAGAATTATGTAAGGTCTATGAAAAGCCGCCTGGCAGTGGTAATTGAGGTGGATGGGTGATATACAGGATATTGATAAGGTTTTAGAATGTTGAAAATTTGTGAGATATAGCGCTTTATCTAGTTAATAACTGCTTCAATTTTTACCATCTAAAAATCTACATGGGTGGGAATAGGTAAACAATAACATTGTGGGGATTTGGTGCGGAGTTATTTTGGGTGGGTTTGGCGAAAACTAATTACGGAGACTGTATGACTATGCGAGACACCAAGGTTACTTTACAACTTGGTGAAGACTTTCCTGGAACAAAAATCAAGAGCAGTACCTTGGAGGTAATTGTTGTTGGTGTAGGGTGGCGTTTTGTGATGAACGCACTTGGTCTGATTGCTGGGGGTACCACAATAGTTGAGTAGTGTATGAGAATGACATCGAGAGTACCGCGGCGGGGAAAGTTGACTCGGCAGAGATGATTTAATACTTTGACTTCTACCTTGCTCAAGTTGAAACCCTTCTAATGTCCGAATTTACCTCGGAGCAACTTACGAAACTGCCGTTTGTGATCACTAAAATTGTAGATGATCTATAACATCAAGCTTTAATGGATAAGCGTCGAGGCATCTCGTCAATAGGGAGAGTGAAGTACGAAGATCTCTCTGTCTCGGACAAAATATCGACAATTAAAGTCACTAAGATGAAACAGAGTTATCAAGCTGCTGGAGGCGTCTAGTGTATTTAAAATTATCGACTAAGAGGTGACAATTAATAATATAAAAACGTGGGTGGAAATAAAAAAACCTGTCTTCCTAATCACAGCTGAATAAATAGACCTCAAAGCACAAGGTCTAGCCCACTTCGATGGGATTCCTGGGTTCGTGAAAGAGTTCTTGCCAGGTAGTGCCCCAGTTGAGTACCTGATCGACAAAATCTTCGGACGGCAACGTGGTCTAATGAGTGACATAGAAATCCATGATGCATAAATCATTGCCTGGCTATATATCTAAGGTTCCCGGGCAGACTAGGTGCTTTCTGGTGACGAGAGTGCTGTTGATTCGGTAGAGGTTGTCAGCCATCTAGATAGCAGCGTGCAAGAGCTCCGACCTAGCCTTTTTATTCATATGCATAATGAAAGGTGACCACTGGGAATATGGGATCAAGATTTCTGCTATGCGAGGAATTCCATCATCCAATTACTAGATATTACTAGATGAGAGGCCTTGTAGGAATGGTTTGTTAAGGGATAGGGCTATTGTTCCTCTCAGCGAATTTAACAGTACCTTCTGGTACTAATTCAGAGAGACGAGGAGACAGGCTGAGGTCTATTGACTATGTGGGTTTGTTTAGGCGGTAGTAAAGTATACTTACTCAAAGTAAGCTTTTTCTCTTCTTTTGGACTCAGTGAACTTAAAAGCTTATCTGTGTACTACTCTGCCGTGTTTCATCAATACCCGAATTATATGAATGAAATAGAAGACATCGAGGTGTGGAGGTTGGGTAGTTCAACAGTATTTTTGAAAATAGGTAGGGGTCACGTAACAGTAGAAAATCAGCTGTGGGATGACAGGCAGACGGAAAGCTGCCTAGTAACGGAAAGCCGTATTTCTTACGAAGTGGCAAAGGTCTGAGTGCAGTCGTGGGGGGAACTGTAGTGCGACCTTTAGCCACAGGTGCGGAGACTGACAACCAATTTATATTGGGCAGCTTCGAGAGCTCTTCTCATTACCTTTCCCAGCTACTATATGGAGGTATTTGCTTCCCACATGTTGGTTATACTTTGTAAGTAATAGATGGCTATATCAATATTATCATTAGTCAAGCCAAGTCTACACGCGTTTGGCCTTTTGAAATAGTGTGGATTCCTGTGGGATATAGATTTGAGATCATCGCAGACAGCTGGTATACGAAATTTTATGTATACTCAAAGCCGGGAGGTCTAATTGATCTACTCTACGAGGCTGGCAAGAAAAACCCCTATGTTGGACCTAATTGCATGATTCCGGAATCAGCAAAGCCTTTTGTGAAGGAAGAACTGCTTAAACTCAAAGAGAAGTTTGATTTCGGCTTCTAAATCCATGTACTGGAGATATTCATGATTGCTGTTTGCATTTCGAGCATGATTGTTAAATTTCAGCAAATAAAAAACAGCTGTCTGAATCCGAGAGCAATCCGCTAGTGTTCATGTATCATACATTGTGTCTAGGAGAATATGAAATCTCGGTTTTCGCTCATAAAGGTAGTTGCAAGCTTCACTGAGGGCAAATCTAAGTCATGACGCATATACTCGTGGTTTGCGCTATATCTGGCTACGACGACAGCGGTCAGTAGGTAGATTTCGACAGTGCTTTTCCCAATCACCTGTCGCACATTAACTTACCATGGATCTCGGTAATGCCGAATGGTTTCTATCACGGCCACAAGGAAATCAACCAAGGACACCTTTCCATAAGCTCCGGATTTTGGGAGACGGGTAAATCGGCATCTTGTTCTGCAAGGGAAAATGGCGAGTCATGAGAACGTACCCCGTATTAATAATGGAGACCAAAAAAGATTTCGGGATTCCCGTACTTATTTTGCGATCTGGAAATATAGGATTTGTACGGGTCTAGTCGTAAAGAAAAGCAAGATACATAAAATGTAAAATACTGTCCTCTTTGAAAAATATGTTGAAAATTCTTGTTTTTCAAACGACCGAGAAATACCAGCGATAGAAGAAAACCTCAAGTCTCAAGAAGCCGCAAAATGCATGTACTTGGAATTTCGAACGGGAAGTTGAGTGGAAACTCCGAAACATTGCTCAAGGCAGCTTTGACGGCTGCTCAGAAGGCCAACCCGACTTTGAGGACGTTGTGGATTCATGTGCCATCAGCCAATATCCCCAAGAACCCACAACCGCTGAAAGGAGCCCCCGATGTCTCCAGGGGCACAAATCCTAGCCTAAGCCGTGACTCAAATTCAGCGAATACAGCCGATGATGATGACGATGATCGATTGGCTGTGAAAGAGGCGATCCTCGACGCCGATGCTATCATTATCGCAACACCAATCTATAGCCATCAGCCCGCTGGTCCCCTCAAGATGGTAGTTGACAGCATCTTGGGCCCTTTTACGGATGCGGTTTTTGCTCAGTATGCTTTGGAACGGCAGCAACAAAACGACCCGGACTTCGCAAACACTCATGTCGACATGCGGTTGCTGAAACCTCGCGTTGTGGGTTTCATGGCCGTCGGGGGGTCTTCAACACCTGATCAGAGTACCATGGCCCTGCCGACTCTCCATACCTTGGTCTACCCATTGCATGCCAAAGTGGTTGATCAGGTGGTGCTTCAAGGATATGGTGCCCCGGGGTCTGTCCTAAGTGCGAATAAGGATGGGGAAGATGCCATTTCGAGAGCACAGCTACTTGGCCAACGGATAGCAAGTCAAATTGGACTATCGTTCGATGAGGCACGGTACCTTGGGGAAGAACTTGAGGGAGCTTGCCCTCATTGCCATCTGCGGAAAATAGAACTATCCTGTGTCACTAGAAACGCAATCAGCTGTGTGACCTGTGGTGCCCAGGGGTTTTTAGAGGTTAAATCAGACGGTGTTGTGAGTGCTGTTTGGGATGAGAAATGCAACATCTCAAGCATTACCAGAGCAGGCAAGTTAACTCACATTCATGACGTCGCGAACAACGGGCAAGAGGAAATGCAGAGGCTGGCTCAGGACAAACAATTGGAGGAGAAAAAGGCCTTCTGGAAATCAGTCACTATCCCGCACGTTTCTTTGCCAAGTCAGAGTAGACACACTTGAAAGATAGAATCCTAAAATGAAGATCAAAGTGTTCACCCTGTTCGAGCCACCGCACCATACGAAGCATTTCACCCTTAAAAACTAAGCAAGTTCATTAGCCTAAATCTCTATCGACGATGCTTCATTTATTTATTTATTTATTCATATTTAACGTCTATATGCAACCTTATGGGTTATGACAGACACGTGTTCGAGTAAGGCCCTAGGCCTAGGGCCTAGGGGCTCACCCCTAAGGGTTCCCAACGGTATGTAATTCTAGGCCTTAATCTCGCCCCCATACGGCGTATCCGCCAGGGACTTTTGGGCGTGCTTATAGGCCACTGTGCCTATAAGAATCCCTTATAGTTTCCAACATAGGGGCACCCCTAGCGAGCAAGGGCCCTGGTGGCCGCGCTTAAGCACTAGGGTGCCCATCCCCCTATCCAACCCCCTCAACGATGCTTCATTTCAACAATTGATCAAAATTTGAAGTTTCTGAAGTTTCCAGCTTCAAAGCCACTCTTTCGGTATCAGTCTCAATTATGTGTTTTTTAAGGGAAGGCTACTCTGGAGTATCTAGAGACAACGGTGCTAAGTATGTACAGTAGCATCGCAGTTTGCTTCTGGTAAACTTTAGCAGGCTGGTCCCCATTTTGATTAACAGAAGCTTTGATTGATCTGCAGTTCCATGTAGAATCAGTTCCAGATATCTCGGAATCTCCGTTGGGCGTACAGTTCTGGTATGTAAAGACAGGCTAATCGTGTGTTTACGAATGTCTACCTGAAGTTTTCCACCGAGAAGAGAAACCATTGAATTTAGCTTTAATTTGCTGTATCTGTATCCCGTTCGCACGGAATAAAGATATTTCATGGGTTTGAATAGTCAAAATACTGCTTAAAAAAGAGATCACATCTCAGCCATTGAGACAAATTGCATTTATCAACCAGTTTTGACATGCCTGTATATATCTCTCCGTGGGGATTACCTACAGAAGAGTACAACTACATAAGTCATATGGTGAGCTCTTGCTGGTAAATTTTGTGAATACTGTCAATAGCCTTCGTATTTTGTGAAATTAGGTAACACGTATTAATTGGTATAATTGTGTATCTCTGTGTATCTCTGACTTTTTTCTTGTTGTTCTGAGTCCATTTTGTTCAAAAACCCTCCTTTTTATATCAACTTGTTCTTGGCGGGGTGATTTTCTGACCTGTCATGAGGGGTAAACTTGGAACATTCCCGTCACCCATCATGGTACCGATGGCTTCATTCGATGGCTTCATTGGAGAGCACTAATCCCGAAAGGATTATTTTAGATAAAATACCATTCTATTGAACAGATACGGATGACTAGATATCGGATATATCCCTAGCCTCTAGGTAATCATAGGGGATCTAGACCCTTCTTGAGAAAGCCGTGTTATCCGATTTTCTGACTGCCAATTTAATACCAGTGACTCATTTGCTCATCAGAACGCTATTTATTGCGGTACAGCTGGTTGTTAAGATCATCCCACGGATATAGAAAGCCATGATGCCGTAGCTCATTTTATACATGCTTGTTCCGTATATAGATGCGAGAGGTCGGATGATCCGGCATTTGGCTTCAATCAAAATGGGTTAGGGTTTACATAAGCCAACACTTTGAATATGAACCTAGATATTTTAGGGCACATTCGAAGAAATGAAAGAATATATTGACGTTGATGGGCAGTCTTCAGCTGATATCAACTCAGTGAAATTGCACTCCCAAAACAGTCCTTAGAACATTGACGTCCGGAATTGATTTCGTTTATTCGAGCAATCATTAAAAACGACCCAGCAAGGTTCTTCAATTGATACCAGTTTTGTATCATTCCGATTGATCAAACACGAAGTAACATGGATAGTATTGCGACGGACAGGAGAAATGGGAAGCAAGACAAACGCCGAAGGATATCCTGTGCTTGCAATTTTTGCCGCCTGAAAAAGATGAAATGCGATGGAAGAAAACCCAACTGCTCGACATGTCATTTATACAACCAGACTTGTGATTATCCCTTGCGAAGAAAAAGACGAGGATTTCCCCCGGGCCATTATCAAGTTCTTCTACGCCACCGCAAACTTACTGAGTATATACTCGGTTTCCTGATATCAAATCTGCGAGGAGCGGAAAGCATTATCAAGCTTGCTTTGACTCATCTTGAGATTGGTGAAAATGCAGATAGCGAGAATCAAGATTTTCAAAATTCTTGGAAGCGAAGTGCGAACTACAGTACTTTTGAGAAACTGTTTACGGAGCCGATTGATCTAAATCTATCACATGTGCTGGGGAATGTCGACGAGAAAATCGATGGCCTCCCACAAAAAAGCGAAACAATTACACGCAGTGTATCGACAAAGGCTGAGACAGGGAGTGTATTTCCCGGTGATCAGCGGCTGGAATCGGATCTCACTAGACTTGATTATCATACTGAGTTTGGTTGCGTTTCAGTGGATGGGAGAGCCTTTCTGAATAAGAGACCATGTTTCCCAATGGGGTCTTATTCATTGACTTCCCTCAATTATGTCGATGGTCCTAACATTGAATTACTCTATCAGTCGTATGGCCTCTCTACCTCTGCATTATCTCTGGATGATTCTCACTATCCGCAAGATGCTGCTAAGCTCCTAGCGAGCTTTTTCCATGAAATTCATAGCTCCCTGCCGTTACTCAATAAGATTGATGTCATGAAGTTCTTTTATGACCGAAGTCGCAATCTTGGAAAGGGTGACGATGACACCGATCGTGAAAATAGGGCAATTATCTGGTTGTCGTGCTCCTTGGCAGCAGTACCCTGCAATACGATCTCGAAGGAGCTGGTGATGCATTCTTATGCCCATGCAACAAGTCTCATTTCCTCAGTGAAGGCAACTTCTTATTGCGTGGTGGCACGTTTTCAGTTGCTTATACTCTTTTGCCTGAACCTCGCTCGCGATGGAAATTTGGTGAAAGCTCGCAAAGTCATCACACTGGCGTGCGACTTGTCGATCCGCCTAAGGCTATACGATTATGAAGCATTGAAATTGGATAGTATGATCCCTCTTGATCCGCTCAATGAAGCCAAACAAAGAATTTGGGCGTCATGCTTTGTCTTAGACTCGCTCATAGCCTCAGTGCTTGATTTGTCTCCTACTATACTGGCCTCAAATTATCCGATACCTTTTATCAGAGAAGATACTGGGGAGGAATGGGATAGTTGGGTTTTTGACAGAAACTCAAGAGGTGCAACGTCCCCTGCTAGAATCGCTTCTACATACAATCAACTGGCTAGCCTGGTTCACATTTTCAATACTTATATTGCGGCAACTACTTTCTGCTACGAGGGCCAAGATACTCAGGACGAATCCAACATGCTAGCTGCCATAAATGCTTACGATTCACTGTATAAGAATATGGAAAAATGGAAAAATAGGCTCCCGATACACCTGCGGAGTGACATGGTTTGGAGTGACGATGAGCCTAAAGCAGAAACCCACACTCGACCATCGACACCGTACATTATGACTCTCAATATGGCATACCATACATTCACAAAGTTTTCATGCAAGAAGATTTTGGAACTTGGCGGAATTGGCCAACGACGTTATTTATCTGTGAGTGATGGTGCGTCGTGGCGCTTCAGATCTTCCTCTAGATGCATCGATAATCTCTTGATGCTATACTCAGCTGAATACAGCTCTTCGCCAGCTCATCCAATCATGAAACTGCTTATACGTCTGGCTAGAGCATTCGACCCGCGGCTTCATTCCTCTTGGACGAGACAAAACCAGTGTAACAGTATCAGCAACCAATACCTTCGTTACCCGAATTGCGGACGGAGCGCGGCTCACTCACCCGATGATCAAGAGTCCTCATTTTACCTCAATACTTTGACAACAGATACAATGGATGGTAGCGATTTACTTGACGCGAGTGACACCTTCTCACCCACCAACCATTGTGGTGATATGATGTACAATGTCGGTCTACCTATACCAAACAGCACAGAGAAAGGAATTACTCTACTTGGATCCACTGAGGTGAAGATGGCTTCAGCAGGGGATTCAGATGAAATGCAACTGGAGGAAATCATCGAAAGTGCTCCTTTGGAATTATTCGGTCCGGTCAAGTACGTTCTGAAATGAGTATTGAAGTAGAGGATTGCCTCGATTGATTCTCTTCTGAAAAGTACAAGCATTTTGCCTTATACTAACTACTCAATAGTGACGTGGCATGTCAGTCTCTGAGACCACAAAAGATTGAGAAGGTTGATAGCCCGGGTTATGACGTAAGAGAGGTGATGGAATCTCTTTTCTTTGCGGAAGCCCTGGAGTTGGACGTTGCTGATTCAAGCTTTCTGGAGGGATTTACATAGTATCATCGGCGCATAGAACTGCTTGACAAATGTACGACTGGGTGCAGAGGGATGTGAGCGTATTTTACGTGTACGAAGCAAGACAGATGAATCAAATAGAGCTCATTTCGACTGCGGGACTTTCAATATACTTCGATGCTTTAATTAATATCGGTAGAGAGAATACACATCAACATCTATTTCCCTTTCTTCTAGCAATGCTTCCCTATTGTAATATCATCTTTAATTTATCAAGAGTGTTTCTAGAGTCGTACCTAGGTACAGGATGATTCGTGAACCTACGAATCTCTACTCAAATTTCTTGATCAAATTTTGCTTGATATTTTGAGCTAATACAATAAACCTAATTACCTTTCGATATCATCTCCATCCAGCCATTTCTTACATTTCCAGTAAAGTTTATTATGCATCTGGCCATTCATATTTAATCTCTTACTACAATGATTAGATATATTCATTAACAGTATTATGCCTTCCACTAACTTTTAGCAATAAGCTAAGTATTAATATCTAATAGGCTAATATATTAATTTATTCTTATCTAAAACTAAGACGTAATTTAGATTATATAAACTATTATACTGCTTACTTTATCCGCTTCGATCGGATTTCCCGAGAATCCATGAAAATTGACATCTTTTCCGGGCATGGTTTAAGAAACAATCATGTCCGGGTGACCAGCACCACGCACGACTTGCGTAAGCTGCTTGAATACAAAGCATCTAATCTGCTTTGCAATGGCTGACGTACAATCTATCCAGCGCTTCTTTCAGGAGCATTTGAACGTACGCTTTGTGGCCCACAATTCCCCCGAATTTCAAGATATTAGGGCAGCTTATATCAAGAACATTCCAATTGTTCCCCTGGGCATCGCGCGTCCACAGACTGCCGAAGATGTTGCAAATGTGATTCGATATATCAAGAAGGAAGGACTCAAGTTCTCTATTCGGGCCGGTGGTCATGACCTCTACGGCCGTAGTTTTATCCAAGACGGCATAGTCATCGACATGAGAGATATCAGTTATGTACAAGTTAACGAAAGCAATAGTGTTGCCCAGATTGGCGGAGGAGCTTTGGCTTCTTCGGTAGCCAAGGCCCTTTCTGATGAGGGAATGGCTACAGCCTTAGGTTCATTCCCATCGGTGGGATATGCTGGCTGGGCCACCCACGGAGGCTATGGTCCCTTTGCGCCGAACTATGGTCTAGGCGTAGATCAAATCGTGGGAGCCCGGTTGGTCAACTGGGAGGGTCAAATTGTCGATGCTAATGAAGGGATGCTTAAAGCTTTGCGTGGTGGTGGCGGTGCTATTGGTGTGATTGTAGAGTTGACTGTCAAGATCTATCCGCTGAAGCAGGTATGTATCGCTTCTTGAATGATGAGTAAAGGCAGCACACAACCCGGATTACTGACCCTTTTTTTAAGATACTGGCTGGCATCGTTCTCTTCGAGTCAAAGGACATCGAGTCGACTATCAGAAAAATAATCAATGCCTTTTCTCATCTGAGGGCCAATGGCCTGCCCGTGGAACTCGGTCTTCAACAGAGCGTTGTCAACACACTGCACGGCAAATTATTTGCCATTGGATTCATGTGGAGCTCTGAAGATATGGAGCTTGGAAAGATCTATCTGCAGCAAGTATTGAACTTTGGTGAAGTGGTTGACAATTCTGTGATACCAACCAACCTGAGTGACTGGCTGGAAGAATCCGGAAGACTTCCGCCACCAAATGCCTACGGTGCTATCTGTTCCGCGCGAGTTCGAGTACAGACGGATCAGATAGCTGATATCCTGGCCAAATTTGCGAAATCTATGCCGGAAGACCGAGGCACCCTATACTCTGTCCATGAAATCAGAGGCCCGTCTGCGAAGCCTTGCTCGAATTCCATCTTCAGGACGCGTGAGCGTCACTTCCTGATTGAATGTATAGGCACTGCCGCTACTGCTGAAGCAGCTCCTCAGTCCTGGGAATGGGCTCTACAACTTCGTCATGCAATCATGCAGACCGAACCTGCAAATATTATCCCAGGATCATACCTACCTCTCAATCCACCTGATGAATTTAGCTCCGATGAAGTGTATGGCGAGTATTGGTGGGAATTCAAAGAATTGAAAAAGAACTATGATCCGCAAAATGTTTTCAAAAATGCGTTGCCAAGATTTGGACCAAGTGATCATGTATAGTTTGTGATTATTCCCGTTTGAGCAAATCATGGCTTTGGTTTAGGTCGTGAATCTTGTCAGCTTAGCATACATGAAGTTGTAATGATACCTAGGAATACTTGATGTATGTTGATTCAGTTCTGACACCCTATAAATTGTCACAATCTGGGAGAATCCATACATATCAAACCTGTAATTATCGTGAAGATGGTTTGCATATGCGACGTAGAACAGTCATAATTATATCATTTACTTTCAGAGCAGATATGAATTCTGTCATAATAGATTCCTACCCACTCAGACTTTCAACATGAATGAAACTCTATACAAGAAGTTGCCATATCCCGAAACCTTTGCTCATCGCATATTATAAACCTCCCTCTTATAGTACCAAGGTCTGTGGAACTATCTCAACGAGGTACCCGTTCTATAGCAAAGTCAGCATGAATGAAAAAAAGACACATTCGATTCTTCCAGCAACATGGAATCAGCTATCAGATATTTCTACTCACCGGATCTTCCACGAAAGCAAACTGACGCTGTAGCTTCAAAAACCCGGGTGTTATCTCTCCGACGGCAATCTTTTTCTCTTCAACCTCCCAGCGTGACATAGGCAGCTCATCTGTTGTCTCAACTCCAAGGTCTTTCACAATTTTGACGCCAGCGTTTCTCAAGCGCTCGACAGTAGCTCGGACATCGGGCACGGTAAATCCGAGATGATTGAATCCGATATGCGGACCTCGATAACCGGGCGTTATGTAATCCTCTCCTAAATTCTCCGCACCATGAAAATGGCATAGTTCAAGTAGTCCCGTCGTTGATGTCAAAGTTGCGTGCGGAGATACGTGTTTTGCATATTTCAGCGGATCCATCCGGTGCTCGGTACTTTCAGGGTAGCCCATATAATAGCCAGTAAAGGGACCCGTGTTCAAAGTCCATATCACTCTCATCCCCATCAGTTTGACGTAAAAGTTTAAAGTAGCCTCTGGATCTCGAATTCTCAACATGAAGTGGTTGAGTTTGTAGCCGATTGTTGGATCACTTTCAAGCAATGGCTCAGGAGGATCAACGCCACCAACCATTGGGACTCCGACTGGTGGGAGTTCTTTCTTCTGAGATGGCGTACGACTCATTGCGAGGTATGTTTGAAAGAGGCGTTCAAATCGCCCTGGGAGCGTTCAAGGGGTTTCTGTTCGTGGGAAGTGTCGTCGAATGAAGTCAAGAAGAAAGTGGCACTCTAGCGGTTTTCATGAAAAAGGTAAATATCAGCTGTTAAACGAAGAGGTCGGCCGCACTCTATTTATTGTCATTCATGTCTCGGCAGCCCCGAGATCACCTGGCATAGTAAAGATTATTAAACCCATCCCCCATAGAAGAGTTTGTGTAGAACCCCGGAATTGCCAGGTTCTGGTGACCGCTTGAATCCTTTTACATATTCCACTTAGTGCATGATTCACACACTCGTACCACGAAGATAGCAACCATTTTAAAATGATCACTTATTGGTTACGACCAGCATTTTTGCAAGAATGAGGTATTTCCTTCCTACGAATCATAACTTTTAACGATTTGAGCCCAGAAAGCTACCATGATATAACCAGATCCTCCCAACAAAGACCTTCTTGGTCTAACCAGAGCAAGGAGAATTGTTGAATTCAAATAATTATCAAACATATTACTCTCCAACCTCCCTGTCAGAGTGCCAATGACCGTACTTCTGCAGCAATTTCCATTTCCAGCTGGCCTGTCGTATTCTCTTACCATAAAAGAAGAATACCATGCCAAATATGGCATCTATGGTCACGACAATGACGAGCAATTCGCTGAAGGTGCGAATATACCCCTGCCTGTCGATCCAGGGATTGACGTAGAAGGAGATGAGGAAACCTATGGCAGCTATTGTGTCTGTGAGTACTGGGTTCTTCTATATTCTGCAAAGACTGTAATAGCTAAGGTTGGAGAAGAAGGAGAATATGCCACCGTACCTTTGAATCCGAGAATGCTGACAGTCAGCTCGCCAGCTGCAGGACGATAGCTGTCGATGCAATACACTATGGCAACATTGGGCGCCTGAACAACACCGAAATTGAGGCATCCTAGTCCAATTGTGGGAACAATCCAATGGAGTTGTTTTCCAATTCCAACACCGTACAAGATCAAACCCAGAGGCCCGATTATACCACCAACTAATATCGCCGGTAGACGCATTTCCGGTTCTCGAATACCATTGTTGCGTTTTGTCAAATAGTCCGCGATCCAATCAGAGAGGTATCCACCAAAAAAGATACCAAATCCGGCACCTATAATGGGTGAAATAAAGCATAAACCTGATTGCCAGGAGGCAAAACCATAAGTGGCCTGAAACGCGGTAGCAAAGTTGGACGAAATCACAACCAGGCTGCCAATAGTACATCCCCAAACCATAGCAGCCCAAAAGACAGTTGGGAGCAGGATGAAAATGAACGGCCGGATAAACAACTTGAGCAATGGTTCACGGGTGTAGACTTGATTGAAATTCCAAAGAGATTCAATGATTGCACTCTTCTGGGACTTTTGCTCCGTTCGGTCACCACTCTCTAGATTTTCCAGGCACTCAATCTCCGGGATATCAGCCACTTGCTGTCCTTTGCCTCCATCCTGACCACCGATTTGGGGTAGTTCACCAGTAAATGCTCCTGTCTTCACAGAGCTGTCTATGTCCAAACGCGCCATTTCAGCACGTTTGAATTCAGTCTCGGGAAATGTGAATATCACAATCAATGTCAATCCACCAACTAGAGCAGCGCCGATGTAGTAGATATACCGCCAGTTGTAATTGATCGTAATGAGGCCGTCAATAACGATGCCACCCGCAACTCCCCATGACAAAGCAGTCCCATACATTGACATGATTGCTCCGCGTTCGTGAAGGAAAAAGATGTCAATAATTGTCAAGGGACCCAAAGCCTCGCCAGCGCCGGAAGCAATCCCCATAATGATTCTCCCTGCAAGAATTGATTCGTAGGACTTGGCGAAAGCGCACCAGAATGCGGTGGCCGTATAGAGAGTAAAAGAGGTAATATATACGATACGACGACCGTACCTCAACATAATCGGCATCCAAAACAGCAGGCCTACCCCTTGGCAGAGTGAAGTTGTGGTAAAGAAGAAAGAGACTTTTGATAAATACTTCGGGAATTCAGGGCTGGACGGCGATGCCCCAAAGATGTCCATGACGGTCGCTACAATTGCAACAGATGGCCCAGCTGCCAGCCAATTGCAAAATACCACTGCGAAGCATACCAAGACGACGAGGTACAAGCGGAACGGTCGCGGCCTGTGTTTCATTCAATTCAGCACATAAATTTGACATCGTGGGACATTCCCACCCCCTACAACGGATGAGAGCAGCAGTACTTACCATGTCAACGGATCGCTTGGATGGTTGGTTGGTTGAGGGATGAGGATGAGTTCGTTTGTCTCGGCATGCCGGAGACGAGTTGTTCCAAGATGGTCATCGTGGTGATTTTGTGAAGACATTGCGAGTCAGAATGACTTGTTTTGAATATGTCTTATCAAGGGCCCAGATGGTTATTGCAGCATAAATAGCAGAGCAACAAGAAACACGATCGAGCCTACTTACGTGAATATATGCTTGAAAAATAAGAAGATCCCCGCATTAGCAGAAACAACAACCGGATTTCACAGGCGATGCCCATGGGGTATCGGGATCCCCGTCTTTCTCTTTCAATGGGGATTCAATGTTGGGGCATTTTTAGCGACGCAGATCCACTCCTATCTATGCACCCCTACCTACCGTACCTAATGCTGAAGGAAGGTATCCATTCAATTCGTGGGGATGTAAAACTCAACGCCCAGTGACTGTGAGTCGGTGACCCGATGACTTTGAAGCTCGGAAATGCCGTAGCCGTATCTCCACTTCCTCTGCAAGCGAGGAGTCTAGCTAGACCTTCAAAAGGGGGGCGTGGTTGAAGAAACAGCCAGCGCACCGCACGGTCCGTACGTTCCGCAAGACTTGCCGGATCGGGTAGTCGAATGGACTTTACTAGGGAATCCTCTACAGGCGCGTTGTTTGAAAGATTACCCAAGGGTTGTCTGGACTCTGACCGGGATGGCAAGAGATTGACTTCAGTGTTTCCACTAGAAATTACAACTAGTCTGAACCGATTAGCCTGCACAGATGCCGGATGTCCACTCCCTACCCGAGGGTTCTCGCCCGGTCAATGCTGTCCGGAACAATGGCCCTGATCATCTAGTCCTTGAGCGCCAAAAGCTAGGAGAGCTTGCTGAAGGGTGGCCCCTATACAGGTGAGCATCGTTGTGTGCAACAATCGTGATGCCCTGTCTTAGAGTCACCCGCGAAGCGTTCATATGCTGTCCCTGCACGGGACAGCATCATTCTTAGTGATCTTGGAATTGACAAACCCCTCTCCTATCTAGAGATGCTTATGAATGGCGAAACTTCGCTACGATCTTTCACCATGACACCTATGTGTATACAACTTGGTCTGGACAAATACATTATAAAGACTTCATTGAGGTATCAAAGAAAGGCATGGATGTAGGTGCCTTTATTTATGTATAATAAAGACGTGTGAGTTCTGGTCAAGGCGATTTCGAGAACCACTGTAAAGTTTATGATCCACGGCGTTGTAACTTGTGCCTGATGCATATTAATCATACATAGATTCATAGTGATCTGACACCTTGAAATACGCTTCCTACAAATTCATCGTATATCGCTGTCGTGAGTCGGCCCGAAGGGCCTGTGTAATATTTGATTAAGTGGTTAGTATTAAGTTGCTAAAACAGTAGTTAACGTAATCGGTAAGCGAACCGCCACTGTAAGCGGGTCGCCACTTTTTCCCAAACCTGTACGCGATATTGATTTCAAATAATTCAACACGTTAATATGCCCCTAATTTATAAAAAAAATTTAAAAAATTTAACCAAGTAAGAAGGCTAAATCTTATTAGCTATCTTTAATTTATAGAATAATAAAATCTTAAAAATTATATAAGCTGTTAATCTTTATAATATTCTCTATATAACTCTCTAGAATTAATTATAAAATATCTAATAAAGATCTCTTATACGCGCTAGTAGCTATAAATTAGGTTAATTTAAGAAGGATTCGCTTATTAAATAGATGCTTAATTTAGATTAATATAAATTACCTTTTTAATATTCTTTTATATAAAATACAGCTAATTATATTCTTTTATAATATAAAGATTAATAAGTTAAAAAAAAATAGATATATAATTTTATTAAATATTATCTAAAGATTAAATAAAAATTTTTATAAAGATATAACTATAAGTATATTAAATATAAAGATTTAAAAATAATTTAAAAATATTTTAATTATATATAAGATATTATATCTTAATATAAATTCCTTTTAGAAGATATCTATAATTTTAATAAGATTAGTTTTATTATAGGACTTTATATAATTATAAAGTTTATTACTAAAAATAATTAATATATTTAGCTAAAGCTTTTATAATTTAAAAACTAAGAATAAATAACTGTAATTAAGATAACTAATTTAACTAAATAGACTCTATTTTTATATATTATTTTTAAAGTAAAGAAAAATGTATAATTAGGCTAATTTAATAAGTTTCTAGATAATTAGAGAATTAATATTAGCAAAAATAACTAGACTATAGATTAAATAGGATTAGTGTTAGAGGGGTTTACAAGGACGTAGTAGTACGGGTGCTCAGTAGGGTAAGAAACGTAGGGTGTTACGAAACCAACTTGCATGATACTAGGCAGAATCTAGTACTATTAAGGGAAGGCGTTGATTAAAGCAGCTAACACCACGACCAGTCAATTCCACGACTAGGTACGCGGGCGGTCAGCTAAGGATACGGGCTTATGGTTGACATAAGCAGGAAACACGTGATCATATACACTCGGAACTACACTCGATAGTGTAGGAGAAGTGTATACGACGGAAGAACAACCATTGGGTATACACCAGTGTATACACCAAGAAGTGTAGGAAGGAGTGTAGGAACACGGTCTATATAAACACACTCGTTTACCATGTATTTAGTTGTTCTTCATAGCTCTTTGACATAAGTCACTCGAATACAACAGTGAGAGTCAGCAAGGCATTCATACTCGTATGGGCACCAGGCTGTACGGGGGATCTCTTCTATCTTAGTTACGTTAAGACTCCCAATACCGATCGACTATTGTTACTCTATTTACTTAGCCTACCTTATCGACGACGACTACCGAACCTTTGTGTGGTTCAGCAAAGCCTAGCGTACCTCGACACAACGCTGTTTAACTAAGGTGGATCCAGGTCCGTGACATAGGGTTATATAGTGTTCGCAGCTATTTACTGCTCTCTAGGAATTATGGCACCTGTAGCCTTACTATAAAGTTTATTTACTAATTAATATATAACTAAATCTATCTAAAATTATAAATATTATATACCTAGATTATTTAAAGCTTATTATAATATTATTTAATCTATAATCTTATAGCTTGTCAGAGGAATCGCAACGTCACAGCCAATGAATTAGACTAGTTCCTACGAAAGCTAATGCACGATGGAACAAAGGATTATCCGTGATCACCTTAGGGTTAGGGTATCATAGAAATCAGAGCAACAGCTATAATTACTATGATGATCGCTATATAAGAATTAGAGGATTCTCTATAATAGCTATAATAATAATAGGATATATAAGAACACTTATTTACTATATATTTAGTTCTAATCTATTATCTTGAATTAATTATTAAATCTTAAGTATATTATTACTTATAATTTAATTAACTTAGACTCTCTTATTTATTTCTTAGATATATCTACTTTTTCTTAAGTAAATGTCGGAATGTCAATAACACTACCGATATCAGACCCGGCAGCTAGCAAGCTACGCACCTACCGTACGTGCGCCAGCGAAGGGTTATCCCGAGCCGAAGCGCGTACGCTTTGTTTATATATCGCCGGACCCCCAGCACCCTCTTTTGTAGCTAGAAGACATGAATTAGGAATCAAATATTGACCCCTTTATGCCTTATCTTATAGGCTTATTAGATTAGCCTATTTCTAATTCAATTAAGCTAATCTTAAACTAGATAAATTAATACTAATCAGTATATAAATTAGACCTCTATTCTAACTCCTAATTTATATATATTAACTTACTTATAAACTACCTACTATCTTTAATATTAAATCCTAAATATTAAAAATAATAATGACATATAACCTAATTAATATAGATTTTAATCCTAAAGGTAAGAACTAAAAAGTGTTAGATATCTATATTTTTATAAAATATAATTTATATAAGAACTAATATAATATACTATTATAAATAATATTCAAGTAAGATTTTAAGAAATAGATTTTTAAAAACTTTAAATAAGCTTTATTTCTATATCTTAATAGCCTTATTATATAACTTTATATTAATAATATATATATTAATACTAGCAATCTTAACTAGATACTAGAGATAATATATACTATATTCTAAGAATTAAATATAAGGCTATAGACTAAAGTAGATATTAGATATTATTTTAATACTAATAAAAGCTTCTATTTATAGACTTTTATTTAGAAATAATTTACTATAATTATTACTTCATATAATATCCCTAAACTAGTATCTATACTAAAAATAAACACTTTAGAGATATTAACTATTCTATCCTATTCCTATAATACTAGATCAAAATTAACTATTAAACTATTATAAGAAATTATTCTTATACTAATCTATACAAGCCTTATACTTAGTATTAAAAATATTACTATATTAATCTTTATTAAAAGCCCTAGCCCTATACAAATTATATCTAGATTAATATTCTTATTAAAGCTCTATACTAAAGACATAAAATATAAAGAAAATAATAATTTATTTAATCTTAAACTAAATATCTTTTAAGATTATTACTAATATATCTATCTATTCTATATACTAAAGATATATAGACTAGTATTTCCTACTATACTTTATAGCTAAGCTCTTACTTACTACTACTTATAGCATTATATATAGAAGTAATAAAGCATTAATCCTACTAAAATAATATATAGATATTTTAAAGGAGAAGAATACTATTATATTATTAAATATAAATAGTCCTATATCATATTTTAATAGATAATTAATAATAATTCTAGCAAAGATATTCTCTAATATCTTAAAATTATAATCTAAGACTTATAAAATCTAACTTATTCACTAGATCTCTAATTTTATACTCTAGTCTACCTCTAAAGCAAGATTATTAAAATAATTTATATATATCTAGCATATTAAATAGTAACTAGAAGACTCTCTAATACTATATCTAGCTTAATTAATAACCTTTATATAAATATAAATTAATATTAAGATATATATTATACCTTATAAAATTTAGCTTTAATCCTTAGTAATAAAGCTTACTATATTAACTACTATTATTATAGATATTATTTATATTTATTATATAAAGAATAAGCATTAAATTATTTCTATTCTAGTAACTATTCAAATCAATATTACTATTATTATTATTAATCAAGTTTATCGTCCATATAGATACTTATAGTATATGACAGACCCGTATCGTATGAGTAGCT
>JAMAGM010000094.1:0-22167 GCA_023626175.1 Talaromyces sp. PX1902
ATTCTAAAATTTTTATTTTTATAAAAGACTATTCTTAATATTTAATTTTATGAGATTTTTTTTATAAAATATATTTTATATTAATAAATTAATAATTATAATTAATATTAAGAATTAATTTATTAATTATAATATTAAAATTTTTTAATATAATAAGTTATCTTTTTTTATTATTTTATAAGTAAAATTTTTTTAAATTATATAAATAATAAATTAATTATATTAAAAATTTAAAAATAAATTATATTAAAGAAATAGATATAGATTACTAAAAAAAAACCTCGCGCACCTATGAAAACGCACCCCCCCAGGTAAAAAGTACTGTGGGAAAGAATCTCTGTTATAAAAGACTCCGCCAGCAACCTATTTACCAACTTTTAGCACCTTAATCAACGTGGTTAAGCGATGGCGCTGAAAAGTTGGAAAAAGAGGGAAGTGTGGCTAATATCACATTTCAAGGATAATCCTAATATACACGCATATGTAGTCTCTGCCATCAAAGAACTCAAGGTATTAAAGAAGCACTATAAGAATAAGCTGAATAGTATGCCTATTAACATTGCTAATAATATAGTAGTGGCATTCTTACATCTAGCTTATTAGATGAAAGACACATCTATAAATAAGTAGCTCGCGCAGTAGCTCGTACGCGTGGAATTAAATATAAAAAAGATATAGAAAGAAGTCTTATAGGCCTTTTAGAAGATTAATATAATAAAAAATAATATTAATTATCTTATTAAGGTAATCTATTATATATCTTCTAGCTTATGCGTTAATAGCAATAAGTTGTACAGTCACGTGACGGCCAGCTCTAAATTATACGTGCAGGGCTAGGGACAACAAGTGCCTTCTTATCTACTAATAGTCCCAAGCGTGAGAGTCTCTAGTAGAAATAGCTCTCTATTAATATTCTTCTCTATTTAAGAAGACCTCAAGATCTATCTCAAGCGTACTGACGCTAATATTATTAATCCTCTAAAATAGTTCCTAGATTAGGTTATTAACTAGGCCAATCTAGCTATTCAATTAATATAGGATATTATAATTACATACTAATACCTTCTTATTATAAGAGTGCAGCCTAGTAGAGATATTATTCTTCTTGTAGCCACTATCGACAACATAGACTAGCTCACCTGTAAGAATAGCTAGATCTATATCTTTAGACTAGATACCTAGATCTAGAAACGCATCTAAGGTGTGATCGTACACAGTATTAACACTAATATCGAATCTAAGCAAGAGATTTTTAAGATGATCCTCGTCTTCTAGAATATTATAGTATTTATATATATTCTAGCCCTATTCCATACCATGTATATAGGCTAGCTACTTAATAAATAGAAGATCTAGGAACTGAAGCTTCTATAAGCCTATCTTATTATAATATTTAATAATAAGCGTATTATTAATCTTATAATCTAGTGAGGCTTTATTATTAACAGCTTCTAGTATACTATTTCTATCTATAATAAGGCTATTAACCTCTAGCAATACTTCAAATGTTAGATATATAAGTATATTGCATAATACTATCAGTGTTAGATTAGCTGTATATACTACGCAGGATCTTATAATATAGAGGAATATCTAATATCTGAAGAGAAGAAATATACTAAGTATGCTAATTATATAGTAGAAAATATATATATTAAAGACTCTATTAAGAAGCTTAATAAGAAGCACTTTGTCTACTCTTATAACTACTTAATCCAGGCCTTATATTTTATTAAGGCTTATAAATAGCGTACTTATGGTCTCTAATATTATTCTAAGATCATAAGACCTAGTAATTATACTTCTAGAGTCGTCTCTCCTAATAACTTTATATTTATAGAAGCAGCCTTAGCAGCTAATAAACATAGTTCTTATACAGAGACCTGAATAGATCCTTCTATATAATATTACTCTGCTCTATCATAGAGTAAGAGCATAGCAATATAGAAATAGACTGTTAATCCTAGAAGCTTAAATCAGTCTAATATCTAGGCTTAAAAGAAGATGATATGGGTATAGGATAAAGAGGAAAAGATAATAAACACTAATCCTAAGCTAGAGGCTCTAGTTAATCCTTATTTGTTGATTATCTACGAAGATTATACATAGAAGAACCGCCCTAAAGTAAAGCTAACTAATAATATTCTCTAATTAGATATTATATCACTCTAATCATAGGTAGAATCCATCTATCTAATTCATTATACATGCAGCGCATGTATTGTCCTAGACGATGAGTCCAACAATAAGCTGAGCCGCTCTAACTACAATATTACTAAGCCTACTAGAAAGCCTAGTAAGCTAGATAATATGTTAATAATTATAAACCTAGAAGACTCCACATAGGCTAACTTATAATAAGTGATTATATCTATTGATTTTAAATCTTATAAGCAAATTACTAGAAATTATAAGATAAGGTCTAGATATATCTCTTTAGTAAGAAAGATATATAGGAATATAATATTCTAGCTATTTAGGAATTTTATATTAATAATTAAATTAACTCTTTTATAATATATGCACTAGCACTCTAAAACTGCTTCCATATCTTGTTATAGCCTATACCATAGAAAGACTATAAGACCTGTCTATAAGTATGTCTATACGTCAATAGATATATTAATCTAATAATATAGGAAGTATGATATTATAATAGAGATCTAAGTATACTGATTCTATAAATAGCTAATCATAGCACTATTTATATTTATAATATCTATAATCTAGGAGTCTCTAGTAGCTAGGAATCTGTAATTAGGTTTTTTTATAATATAATAATGTCTGGCATGTAATATATTATACTAGAAGACTTTAATCTATACTATTTACTATAAGCAGGCACGCAGTATTAATATATAGATAGTAAGGCTATAGAACTTATTAATCTCATAGATAAGTATAAGCTTAACCAGCTACTACTCTATGGTATAATTATATATAAAAAGAAGGAAGCAAAAATGATAATTAATCTTATCTAGGTATCTTACGCGCTATTAGATTAGTTAATCTGCTATATTAATAAGTGTGAGTGGTAATATAGTGTAGATTATATTCTGATTCTGACCTAATTTGACTTAATTCTAGTTAGTGTACTCTTTATCATCTATAAGGACTGGGGGTTATTAGACTAGAAGCTTTTTTTTATATTAATAGAGATGTATAACTAGCATCCCTATCATCTAGTAGATATAGAAGATATTAATAGAGTAGTATACTATCTAGTTAAGATGATTTATAATATAGTAAAATAGATTACTCTAATAAAATAGATTATTCCTTACTCTTATACTAGATATATACTGGAGATGATGGAGCTTAAGCACTAGATTATTTAATACTAAAGATACGCATATTAGACTAATATAGACTAAATATAAAAGGAATATAAAAAGACTAATAAAGAGCTAAAAAGATATATTAATAAGCTTATATAAGATCTATATTATTAATAAATTAAAAAAATAATAAAGTTATTAAATAGTTTTTAGAAGATTGTATATTAGATCTGTAATTAAGATATACTATATACTTTATTTATATCTATATTAATATATAATAATATAGATTATATTACTTTAAAGGAGAAAGCCGCCTTACTCTAAGAAATCCTATATCTAGAGTTATTAGATATAGATCTTTTAGATCTTAGCTATTACTAATATCTTAAACTATATAAGATATCTCTAATCATATTAAATAAGATATAAATAGTAATCTATAATATAAAGTTTAATAAAGCCTCTAGCCTAGATAAGATTCTAAACCTAGTCTTCTAAAAACTATTTCTACTTATTAAGTATTATTTTCTTAATCTATTTAATATATATTTATAATACTACTACTATCTAGAGCACTTCTAATAGTCTATCATAGTAATGATCTGCAAGTCTAGGAAGTCTAATTATACTAACCCTAAATCCTATTGACCAATTATATTACTAAGCACTATTAGAAAAGCACTAGAATCTATAATTATATAATAATTAAGCTATCTTGTGGAGTAGTACTATTTATTATTAAAATATTATATTAGAGGTTGATAAGGCTGTTCCTGTAAGCTTATAATCTATCTACTACTAGAAGAAATATATAATATCTAGAGGAATAGACTTTAAGTGGCCTTAGGCCTTATAATAAATATTACTAGCGCCTTTAATAATATAAACTATATAAGGCTAATCTATGATCTATAAAAGTGTTAGATCCCTAATGTACTTGTGGACTAGATTATAAGCTTTCTTAGCAGTCGCTGTACGTCTATCGTACTACTAGAAAATAATATAGAGGAGTATATAGTCAATATAGATATTCTATAAGAGTCTCTATTATTACTAATTCTATTCTTGTTCTTTAACACAAATCTCATCAAGCAGATATGAGCCGAGTGCCTAGAGGTACTTATTATTAGCTATATAGATGATATTTTCCTACTAACTGTCAGAGAAATCAAGAAGTCACAGCCAATGAATCAGGCCCCCATGCACGGAAGCTAATGCAAGATGGAACAAAGGATTATCCGTAACCGCCAGGGTTAGGGTAATAGAGCCGATAGAGCCATTGTTAGGGCAAGGCTCGAATAGCTCGAGTAGAGTCAATAGAGCCATTATTAGCAATAGGCTTGACTGACTATACTAATAATAGGATATATAAGGACACTTGTTTACCATATATTTAGTTTTAGCCAATCGTCTTGAATTAACTATTTAACCTTAAGTATACTATTACTCATAGTCTAGTTAACTTAAGCCCTCTTATTTATTACTTAGGCATATCAGCCCTTTCCCAAGCAGAATACCACCGAACCATCGTTCAGTGAAGAGTTAGCTCTAATCTAGATGCTTACCAAGCATCAGTTTACAACAATTCAAGACCCTCATTGTGAAAGAGAAGTCTTAAAACAAGATAGCAAACCCACCAGCAACCCCAGCTCAGCCCAGAGCAACCGCCGCAACACCTGCAGCAACATCATCTCACTCATCTAGTAACACTGCGACTACTAATAACCAAGACATTGCTTCCATCCTAGCAAGGATCGAGGAGCTTAAAGAACAAGTCGCTGATGCACACACAAACAACACTTCCCAACAGAAGAAGGTCAAGATTAGAAAAGTTAAACCATTTTCAGGAGAACGTGGAACTCTTAAAGTATTCTTAGCAAAGTTACGAATCTATTTTAGTAACAATAGTGGAAGGATTATAACTGAGCAGGACAAGGTTCTTACAGCCTTAAGCTTCCTCACTAAAGAAGTAATAAGATGGTTCACCCCATACATAACCGAATAAATTGAAAATAATGATGAACAGCTATTAGTCGAAATCATCTAACTATTTAGCAGCTTTGCTTACTTTAAAGAAAAGCTTTATTAATTATTTAGATCAGTCAATAAAGAGCTTGAAGCTATCCACTAAATTAAAAGTATATAACAATACAGATCTGTAGAAGAATACATCTCAAAGTTCTTTCAGATATCAGGACACCTTAAGTGAAGCGATCAAGGACTACAAGACCAGTTTTATAACAATCTAAAAGACAATATAAAGGATCAAATCTCACAAATCATGCCATAACCAGATATATTCAAGAAAATAATAGAAGCCACATCACAAATTGACATACAGCTATACACTCAACGAATAGAGCGAGGAAATTACCAACATCGACCGTAAACAAGACAGCACGCTAACACGTCCTAAAGAAGAACTAGGGATAAAGACAGTAATATTATTATACAAATAAACACTACGCTAACTAAAGAAGAAAAAGACAAATTAATCAAAAAGAAAGCCTACTTCAACTATAGAATACCAGAACATTTTACAAACAAATATTACAAGCCAAAGAAGTCCCAAGGAATGGCCAACCATGGAACCCAACAACAGATTGCAACAGCTATCCACATATACACCCCTGATAAGAGCAGTACAGAAGAAATATCAGAAACAGACAATGAACTACCAGAACAATATAAAAAAAGAATCCAGCAGCAAGCTGAGAAACAGAAGCAATTATAAAAAGAAATCTAGCAAGCATTAGACGAGCCAATGAACACTGATGAAGAAATCACAGAAGCAACACAATAATACAAGAAGATTAAAATACCAGAAGATATTAGAAAACTTCTAAGAGAATAGACAACGTTAACAAAAGAAGAAATATGGAAAGCAATAAAGAAATCTATAAATCAGAAAAAAAAAATTGCCCTGGCTATCCAACGATAAAATACAACAAAAATGAAAAGCGCTATAAAAGAAGTCAAAGACATTAATATCCAAGTACCTATAGCTATACACGAGGATGCTCACTGCATGCTTTCAAAGAATAAACAGAGCCACAAGGTATGGAGAAAATAAGCACCTATAATGATAACAGAAGTCGGAGCAACCGACAACACGGACAGTGAAGACACTAACCACAAGGATTTCTCACTAATTGAGTTGTTTTATACTTAATTAGTGTTTCAAGACGGTAATAAAAAAGCAATAAATTAGCCAGTCTTGAATTAAGAATAATAGAAACCCTGCCTAGATTCTTATAAATAAATCAAAGAACAACTTATAGAAATATAGAAGAATAATGAAAGATATTCTACTAAATATAACTGCACAAACAAAGTAATATATAATAATAAAAAATATAGAAATAACTGAAGTTAGAATACTATATAGATAATAATAAGAAAAGAATTAATAGAAACTAAGCATCAGAGAGATAATCTATACACTTATATATTTATAAAAGCAATCTACTAGGAAGAATCTCAATACACATAAAAAGAATACATAGAAAGATATAAAAAATGTCATAAATAGACATACTAAAACTACCCAATATATAAGCACAGCAACAAGATTCTAGCAATAATCTACAAAAGAATTTCGAACTCGAACGGATACTGATTATATAGTAGACAACTAGGCTATATACTAAATTATATCTGCATGCATTACCTAAATCTAGAAGGATATAACTATATTGAAATATACTAGACAACGTGTTATAATGACAAATGTGAATTCCACCATCTTAGCAAGAAGATCAACCAATGATTTCCCAAGATACCTAGGATAGCAGCACAGTCAAAACATACCTGCCCCCAAGAAAACCTGAAATGCAAATATACATACGAAGAAAGTGGATATCTAGCACACTCTGACTTGCCTAAAGAAGAATGCCGAGTAGAATTCTATTAATACCACTATAATAGTTTGTACATTAGTCATCTCAAGAAGCACATCAGAGCAGTCCAAAGCTATATAGATTAACACCAGCAGTATCACCTAATCGCATCAATAATTAATTAAAAATACCAGACAATTATTATTTTAGCAGAAATCAACAACACCAAGCTACGAATACTACTAGATTTAGGAGCAACTGGAAACCATATACGCTCTAAATTAGTCAAGAAGTTATGCATCGAGTAATATGAAACAATATAATAGATCAATATTATAGGAATTAATAGAGAATCAACCATAGAAGGATATCAGAAGCAAACGAACCCTGTACTACTAAAGTCAAGACCATATGCCACGACAATCACCTTTGACGTCACCACAATCAATGGATACAATGCAGTACTAGGAATGCTATGGTTACAAGAACAGAACCCTATTATCAACTAGGGTACTAGAACAGTTTCAATCGACAATCGAATCTTGAAGATCAAGATAGAAGAATATAAAAAAATTACAAGTCTATAAGAAGGATCAGGGAACAATCTCTTAACAGTAGAGTTAAGATCAGAGACTAGCTTAGGTAAACTAGAGGTGCAGAAGGTGCCGAAGCCTACTAGAAATACGATAAATGAAATAAAAAGAAAACGAGTAACAATTAACAATACCCAGGAGCGACCTGAGGAGAAACGGGAGCGACCTAAGGAAAAGATCACGACACAACTAAAACCAAAAGAACAATATAAATAAGAATTGAAAAAGGTACTTGCGAAGTTACCTAAGAAATACTACAACTTTATCGAACTATTTATGAAAAAGGAATACTAATTACTAAATCACTTAAAAGAATATAAAGCAAAAATACTATTAAAACTAGGATTTATATTATCTTTAGTTAAGCAGTAGCATAAATTATAAGATCAATTAGAGTTAGAAAATAAATTTATATAAGAATTCCTAGCCGCAAGATATATATATAAAAAATGAGGACTAGCCTTAAACAAGCTAATATTTATACTAAAAAAGAATAAAATAGAATAAATAATTATTAACTATAGAGCATTAAATAATAGGACAATTAATAATATAAATAAAATACCACATCAAGAATAGAAGAGAGATCTATTGTAAGGAGCAAAGATTATAATAGTCTTTGACATTCAATAGGATTATTATAACCTAAGAACCGCTAAAGAAGATATCTAGAAAACTATCTTCCTAATAGATATAGAATTATTTAAATAGATAATCACACTAATAGGATTAAAATAATTTTCTATAGAATTTATAAGATTTATAATATATATATTAATAAAATTCCTTAATAAATTTATTATAGTATACTTTAACAATATTATTATCTATTCTAAGAAAGTTAAAGAATATAATAGGTATGTATAAGCTATTATAACTAAACTTATAAAGACAGGATTAATCTTTAAAATTAAGAAATATAAATTCAACACTATTATAGTCAACTATCTAGGAATAATTTATACACTAGAAGAGTTATAGATATAACTAGAAAAGATAGATGTAATACTGAATTAGTCTATATTAATAAATATTAAGAAAGTTTAAGGATTTTTAGGAGTAAGTGGATATATTCAACACTATTTATAGAATTACTCTAAAAAAGCACAATCTATGACTAAACTACTTAGAAAAGATCTTAAATTTAAATAGAATAAATAATAAGAGAAAGTATTTAATAATATTAAAGAATTAATTAGAAAAACATCTATATTTATACTATATAATCTAGATAAATTATATTTAATATAACTAGATGCATCTAGATATACATTAGGAATTATTCTTAAATAACTAGATAATAATAGAAAATAGAGACTAGTTATCTTCTTTTTAAGAAAATTTATTATAGTAGAAAGAAACTATAATATTCATAATAAAGAACTACTTATGATAATAGAAGTATTTAAATAATAGAGATACTATCTTTAAGGAGTTAAGAAAGAAATAATTATAAAAAATAATTATTATAATCTTAAATACTTTATAATAATAAAAGAGTTAGTTAGATAATAAATATAATAGGCTAAATATCTATTAAAGTTCAAGTTTTAGATTAAATATATTAAAGGAAAAGAAAATATTATTATAGACATTCTTAGTAGAAGACTAGATTACACTATAGGTCTTATATAACTAAAAACTAATATACTAATTGAAGATAAAGATGGAATATAATATAATAATAAAATAGTACTTACTACTATAATTACTATTAATAAAATAGGATTCTACTAGTAAATGATATAAGCAACTAGATAAAATAAAATAATTATGACTATAATATAGAACAAAGAAGCTATTTAGCAAAATGGATTAGTAATATAGAATAGATCTATACTTGTGCCTTAAATAATGATTATAGAAATTATTAAAGAATATCATAATCTACTTGTCAGAGAAACAGAACGTCACAGCCAATAAGATTAGTTCCCGGCGCTAGTTACATAAGCAGTAGAGCAGCCAGTTACGGCCGCTAATTCACCAGTGTAAAGTATACCTTATAAAAGGAATATCTGGTGAATCAGGAGCTAAGAACAGCCTTTCGTGAAGATAGAGATCTCAGGACAAGAGACTCAAGAATTGATGATTCTTGAGTAAGGAGACCTAGGACATATCAAATCTTAGGAACTAGGTCACGGGACGGGTTTAAACAAAGGACAGCTTACTATTTATGACCATAGATATAAGAAGTATATCTCGGGTATGCTAGAGTATACCCAGAGTACACTATATCATATCTAAGGTACACCATATTATATCAGGAATACAATATATAATACTCTCCATTACAAACCCTCTAATATATAAAGACACTCGTTTACCCTTTTAGCTAGTTTTACTTACTATCTTAAATTAACTATTTAACCTTAAGTATACTATTACTTATAGTCTAGTTAACTTAGACTCTCTTATTTATTACTTAGACATCTTACCCTTTCCTAAGCAGAATACCACCAAACTACTATTTAGTAAAGAGTTAGCTCTGATCTAGATACTTGACAAGCATTAGTTTATAATAATTTAAGACCCTTATTATAAAAAAAAAGTCTTAAGTAAGATAGCAAATAATAATAGATTATCAAAAACTAGTAAATAGCTAGCAGCCTAGACAACTGAAGAATCTAATCTAATAAACTAATTAATTATATTTGAAAAGTATATAGATCAGCTTATAAATCATATCACTAAGCTTAAAAATAAAAATAAAAATTAAACTAACTATATTAAATAACTTAAAGTATAGATATTAAAACTCTTTACTAAAAGTACTAATATCAGCAATTAAGGAAAAATAAAGATACTGAAACCTATAATCTTTAATAGAATTAGATTAAAGCTCAAAACATTCTTAGTCAATATAGAAATGCACTTAGATAAGAATAAAATCAAGAATAACTAATAAAAGATCATTTTTATTTTATTATGCCTTGACGGAGAAGTAGCTGAATAGATATAACCTATATTTAATAACTACTACACTAGTACAGAAGATGAATGGGATAACCTCACTAAAGGAGTCTTCTAAAGTTACAAAAACTTTAAGACTAAATTAACTAAGGCATTTAGAAATATTAATAAAGTCAGGAATGCTAAATAATAGTTACGCTACTTACAGCAAACTGGATCTGCGTAGTAGTTAGCTATCAAATTTAGGCAGATTACAACATCTCTCAACTATAATAATGATATTCTTATAGCATTATTCGAAAACATGCTTAAAAAAGAAGTCTAATTTGAATTAATCAAACTAGATTAACTAATAGATCTTAATAAATTTATTGAAACAGCCGTCAAGATAGATAATAAGCTTTTTAAGATTAAATAAAAGAAACAAGAATTCTAGATATAGAGAAAGCACGGAGGAATGCCCCGTATGAATAAAGGACGACCCCATAAAAACTAACAAGAACAACGCGACTGAGATGGTAATATCATAATGCAATTAAATACAACCCTTACGAAGAAAGAAAAAGAAAAACTAGTTAAAAAGAAAGCCTGCTTCAACTATAGAATACTAGAATATTTTGCAAATAAATGTCGCAAGCCAAAGAAGTCCCAAGGAACGGCTAGCCATGGAACTCGACAACAAGTTGCAACAGCTATCTATATATATACCTCTAACGAGAGCAGTATGGAAGAAATCTTAGAAATAGATAATGAATTACTAGAATAATATAAGAAAAGAATCTAGTAGTAAGCTAAAAAACAGAAACAATTATAAAAAGAAATATAATAAGCACTAGAAGATGAAATCCAAGCATCTATAAATACGCACGAGGACGCTCACTGTATAGTCCTGAGGAATAACTAGAGCTATAAGGTATGGAGAAAACAAGCATTTATAATAATAGAAAAACCTGTAAAGATAGAAGAGTCTAGTAAAAGTACTAACTATAAGGATTCCTCACTAATTAAGTTATTTTACTCTTAATTAGCATTTTAAGATAGTAATAAAATAATAATAAGTTAGCTAGCCTTGAATTAAGAATAATAGAAATCCTATCTAGACAAATAAGAAAAAGTAAAATAAAAATTTAAAGAAATAAATTAATTAACTAATAGATATGACTACACTCATAGCAAAACTAATTATAATAATAAAACCTATAAGAGCAGCCGAAGCTATAATACCACATAGAAAATAGAGTACGAAATCAAAAAAGCTAAACACTAGAGAGATAACCTATACACTTATATACCCACAAAAACAATCTACTAGAAAGAATCTTAATACACTTAAAAGGAATACATAGAAAGATATAAAAAATATTATAAATAGATATACCAGAACTATCTAATACACAAATATAGTAACAAGATTCTAGCAATAATTTATAAGAGAATCTTAAACTTAAGTAGATACTAACTATACAGTGGATAATTAGGATATGCCCTAAACTATATCTATATACATTATCTAAATCTAGAAGAATATAACCATATTAAAGTATATTAGACAATCTATTATAATAATAGATATAAGTTCTACAATCTTAATAAAAGGATTAACTAATAGTTCTCTAAGATGTTAGGGATTACAGCACGTTCAAAGTATATATACCCCTAAGAGAACCCAAAATACAGATGTGTATATAAAGAAAGTAAACATTTAATATACTCTAATCTATATAAAAGAGAATACCGAGCAATATTCTATTAATATTATTACAGAGGCTTGTATATCAATAATCTTAAAGAATATATTAAAGCAGTCTAAAGCTATATAGATCAATACTAGAAAAAATATATAATTGCCATTACAGCAAACCAAAAGTATTAAACTATTATCATCCTAGCAGAACTCTATAATCTGAAAATGTGAATCTTACTTAACTTAGGAGCTACTAGAAACCACATTCATCCTAAAGTCGTGGAAAGATTACAGATCAAGAAACATGAAACAAAAGAATAGATTAATATAGTAGAAATAGATAGAAATTTGATTATATAAGGATACAAGGTAAAGACTAAATTAGTACTATTAAAATTAGAACTATATGCCACAACAATATCATTTAATATGATAATAATAAATAGATATAACACAGTACTAGGAATGCTATGACTATAAGAACAGAATCCTGTTATTAACTGGATAACTAGAATAGTTTTAATCGACAACCGCATCCTGAGAACTAAGTTAGGAGAATATAAAGAAATTATAAGTCTATAGAAAAGATTAGAGAAAACACCCTCATAGATAAAGCTAAAGGAAAATGCCAGCTTAGATAAATTAAAGACGCAGAAGGTGCTACAGCCAGCTATAAAAAATAAAACTAAATAAAAATAAAGGACCTAGGAGCAACCTAAAAAGAAATAGGAATGATCTGAAAAAAGAGTTATAATATAATAAAAGCCAAAAGAACAATATAAACAAGAATTAAAGGAGATACTTACAAAATTACCTAAAAAATACTATAGCTTTATTAAATTATTTATGAAAAAAGAATACCAGTTACTAAACTATATAAAAGAATATAAAGCAAAGATATTATTAAAACTAGAATTTATATTATTCTCCGTCAAGCAACGACACAAATCACGAGACCAGCTAGAGTTAGAAAATAAGTTTATTTAAGAATTCCTAGCTGCAGGATATATACGCGAAGAATAAGAACTAGCCTCTAGTTCACCTATGTTTGTATTAAAAAAGGATGGAATAGAATAAATAGTTATTAATTATCGAGCACTAAATAATAGAATAATTAATGATACGAACAAAGCACCGCATTAAGAATAGAAAAGAGATCTATTACAAGAAGTAAAGATTATAATAGTCTTCGATATTTAATAGGATTACTACAACCTAAGAACTACTGAAGAAGATATCTAGAAAACCACCTTCCTAATAGATATAGGATTATTTGAATAGGTAATCGCACTAATAGAATTAAAACAACTTCCTATAGAATTTACGAGGTACATGACTTATATTCTAATAGAATACCTTAATAAGTTTATTGTAGTATATTTTAATAATATCATTATATTCTCTAAGAAACTAGAAGAGCACGATGAGCACGTATGACTTGTGATGATGAAGCTTATAGATATAGGATTAACCCTTAAAATTAAAAAATATAAATTCAATATTATTATAGTTAATTACTTAAGAATAGTTTATATCCTAGAAGGATTAAAAATATAACTAGAAAAAATAGATTTAATATTAAATTAGCCAATGCTAATAAATACTAAGAAAGTTTAAGGATTCTTAAGAGTTAGCGGATATATTCGATGCTACTTGTAGAATTACTCTAAAATTACCTAACCATTAACCAAGCTATTTAGAAAGAATCTTAAATTTAAATAGAATGAGCAAAAGGAAAAAGCATTTAATAATATTAAAGAATTAGTTAGGAACGCACTAATATTTATACTACATAACCTAGACAAACTATATCTTATACAACTAGATATATTAGGATATATATTAGAAATTATTCTTAAATAACTAAATAATGATAGAAAATAAAGACTAGTCGCCTTTTTCTTAAGAAAATTCACTACAGCAGAAAGGAACTATGATATCTATGATAGAGAGTTACTTACAATAGTAGAAATATTCAAGCAATAGAAACACTACTTATAAGGAATAAGAGAAGAAATAATTATAAAAAGTAACTATTATAATCTTAAATACTTTATAATAATAAAGGAATTAGTTAGATAACAAGTTAGATAGGCTAAATATCTATTAAAATTTAAGTTTCAAATTGAGTATATTAAAGGAAAAGAAAACATAATTATAGATATATTAAGCTAATGCCCAGACTATATAATCAGCCTTAAATAATCAAAAACTAATATACTAGTTAAAGATAAGAATAGGATATAATACAATAATAAAGCAGTACTCACTACTGTAATCACTGTTAATAAAATAGGATTCTATTAGTAAATAATGTAAGCTATGTAAAAAAATAAAACGCTTATAACTGTATTAATAAATAAAAAAGCTACATGATAGAATGGACTAGTAGTATAGAATAGATCTATACTTATACTGCAAACAATAATTATAGAAATTATTAAGGAGCACCATGATCTACTACTATAAGAATATTAAGAAATTGATAGAACTATAGAAAAGATTTAGAGGCAATACTACTTCCCAAATATGAGAAAAAGAATTATAGAATATATTAATAAATATAATAGTTGTAACAGGAATAAACCAATCAACTATTAACTATATAGAAAAATGTAACTACTAAATATATTAAAAGAACTATAGGAAAATCTTATAGTTGATTTTATACAAGGATTACTAGAATTAAAAGATCCAATTATTAGACTATAATATATAGAAATTATTATTATTGTTAATAGACTAACAAAATATATCATCATGAAACTAATGCCAAAAGATCTTATAGCTAAATAATATGCAATACTTATACTATAAGAAGTATTCAGCTAGACTAGATTACTAAAAATGATTATATCTAATAGGGATAAACTATTTAAATTAAAATATTAGTAAATAATTATAAAGGTATATGGAATCAAATATAGCCTATTAACCATAAATCACCAATAAATAGATAGACCAATCAAAAGAATAATATAGATAATTGAACAATACCTATAACACTATTTAGATTAGAATTAAGATAATTAGGTAGAAATACTACTATTAATATAATTTACAATAAACAATATAAAAAATATCTCAACTAGAGAAGTACCACACTTCGCTAATTTAGGGAGATATCTGTGAATAATATAGACTTCTATATTATTAAAAGAAAGATCTAATAAAGCAATCTTACAAGCAACCTATATATAATAAATATATAATATAATATCTAAAGACATATAATGGGCAGAATAGAAAATAAAATAATACTATAATATAAAGCGCGAGAACGCGCTAGTCCTTAAAAAAGGAGAGAGAGTTTATCTTTTATAACAAACACTAGATTTAAAAACTTTTAATATTAAGAGTAAATGATCAAGTAATAAGTTTAATATAATTAAGTATAAATTATTTAGAATTATAAAGAAATTTAAAAATAATAATTACTAATTCTAGCTACTAATAAGAATGCGTATATACCCAATATTTTATATATTATTACTAGAATTCATATAAAACCCAGAAAATGCAAATGACGAAGCAGACGATGAAGAATACAAAGTAGAAAAGATTCTAGATTAAAAATAAGAAAATAATTAGATCTATTATCTAGTCAGATAGAAAGGATACACACTAGAAAATAATTTATAGAAACTAGTTATTAATCTAAACTACCACAACAAGATCCAGGAGTATCAAGAAACAATTAGTTTAGAGAAGAAGAAGTAGTAAGCTAGGAAAAATCATCTATAGCTAGGCCATTAGCACTATTAGAATTAAGCATCGTTGTAATTAGCTCCTACTATTCATAGTCAGACATCTATTTCACACGTTCGTCTATAGCCTTCCATTCCTTCTCAGCCAAACACTTTCGCTCTTTAGTCTCATCCTCTTCTAGTTTTTCTAATTCTTTAATCTTCTTTATATCATAAGCAATGAAGTCACCAGCGTGGCGATAAAGTAAATTATTTTGACTTTCAAGGTGAAGAAGTTTCACTAATATCACACGACACTCTTTTTCAATCTTTTACTAAGCAGCGACTAACTTCCGCTAATCCTTATCTGAAAACGACATCTTAGAATTAGCATAATTTAACTTATTCATTCGAACACACTTACTATAATAGTTAGAACCTTCACTCTTCACACAGATCTTGTAGAGACGAGCACAGCAAATATAAAGGAAGATAAAGATAAAACCCTCTTCTTCAATCTAGGATATGAGCTTATTTTTCTTTATTGATAACTTTAAAGACATAGTCAGCTCATCACCACAAATCGAGCATTTTAAGAAACAAAACTCACCTATAAAGTGACGGGGGGAAAGTGAACTATTTATTGTGCTATTGGGATGCCAGCCTTTAGAGGAAAGGATTATTAGAGAAACAGAATATCACAGCTAATAAGATTAATTCCCAGTACTAATTACATAAGCAGTAGAGCAGCCAGTTACGGCCGCTAATTCACCAGTGCAAAGTATACCCCATAAGAGGAATATCTAGTGAATTAAGAGCCAAGAACAGCCTCTCGTGAAAATAGAGGTCTCAGGACAAGAGACTCAAGAACCGACGGTTCTTAAGTAAGGAGACCCAGGACACATCAAATCTTAGGAACTAGGTCACGGGACGGGTTTAAACAAAGGACAGCTTACTACTTACGACCATAGATATAAGAAGTATATCTCGGGTACGCTAGAGTATACCCAGGGTACACCATATCATATCTGAGGTACACCATATTGTATCGGGGATACAATATGTGATGCCCTCCATCACAAACCCTCTAATATATAAAGACACTCGTTTACCCTTTTAGCTAGTTTCACTTACTGTCTTGAATTAACTGTTTAATCTTAAGTATACTATTGCTTATAGTCTAGTTAACTTAGGCCCTCTTGTTTATTACTTAGGCATCTTGCCCTTTCCCAAGCAGAATACCACCGAACCGCCGTTCAGTGAAGAGTTAGCTCTGATCTAGACGCTTGACAAGCATCGGTTTACGACACTACTATTATAAGGACATCAAGGAATTAATAGAACTATAGAAAAGATATAAAGATAATATTACTTCCTAAGTATAAAAAAAAGAATTATAGAATATATTAGCAAATACAATAGTTGTAATAAAAATAAGCTAATTAACTATTAATTATATGGAAAAATATAACTACTGGTAATATTAAAAGAGCTATAGGAAAATATTATAGTCGATTTTATATAAGGACTACTGGAATTGAAAGATCTAATTACTGGACTGTGATATATAGAAATTATTATTATTATTGATAGATTAATGAAATATATTATCATGAAACTAACACTAAAAGATTTAATAGTAGAAAACTATATAATACTTATACTATGAGAAGTATTTAGTTAGACTAGATTATTAAAAATGATTATTTTAGATTAAGATAAGCTATTCAGATTAAAATACTGGCAAATGATTACAAAGGTATATGGAATTAAACATAGTCTATTAACAGCAAATCACCAATAAATAGATGGACTAACTGAAAGAATAATATAAATAATTAAATAACACTTACGACACTATTTAGATTAGAACTAAGATAACTAGATAGAAATACTACTACTAGCATAATTTATAATAAATAATATGAAAAATATCTTAACTAGAGAAATACTATATTTCGCTAATTTAGGAAGATATTCATAAATAATATAGACTTCTATATTATTAGAAGAAAGATTTAATAAAGCAATCTTATAGATAATATATATACAATAGATATATAATATGATGTCTAAAGATATATAGTAGGCAGAACAAAAAATGAAATGATACTATGATATAAAGTGTGAGGACACGCTAGTCCTTAAAAAGGGAGAGAGAGTTTACCTTCTATAATAAATACTAGATTTAAAAATCTTTAATATTAAAATAAAATAACTAAGTAATAAATTTAACATAGTTAAATATAGACTATTTAAAATTATAAAAAAATTTAAAAATAATAATTATTAATTTTAGCTATTAATAAGAATATATATACATCTAATATTTCATATATCGCTACTAGAACCTATAAGAAATCTAGAAAATAGAAATGACAAAGCTAATAATGAAGAATTTAAAGTAGAAAAGGTCTTAAATTAAAAACAAGAAAATAGTCAGATCTATTACTTAATTAGATAAAAAGAGTACTTATTAAAAGACGACTTATAGGAATCTATTACGAATTTGAATTGCTATAATAAGATCTAGGAGTATTAAATAATAATTAGCCTTGAATAGAAAAAGAAGCAAGCTAGGAAAAATTATCCATAGCTAGGCTATTAGAACCATCGGAATTAAATATTATCGCAATTAACTTTTATTCTTTATGCTCTGTCTCTTATTTCGCATGCTCTTTTACTACTTTTTGCTCTTTCTCTTCTTCTAATCTTTCCAACTCTTCAACATCTTTTATATCCGTTTGAATAAATTAACTGGCATGTTTGCGAAGAAGATTATCCTGTTTTTTAAGATGATCTAAATAAGTGGCCGTCTCTAATAGTTTTGCTCTAGTCTCTTGATGTTGAGCCCGGATCTTATCTTATACTGTAATTAATTTTTTCCATGTAAGATTAGATGAAGCTATATCAACATACTTGTACTGACTAAATTTGATATACTCACTACACTGACTTAACGACTTAGATTTAATACAAAGAAGGCCTTTAGTTACGCAGCAACTATAGGGAATGAGAAGGATTACTCCAGAACTCTTAATACAAGACGCGAGATTCTTCTTATTAATGGTTTTCTTTGAAGATATAGTTAGCTCATTACCATAATATAAGTATTTTAGAAATTAAAACATATCTACAGTATAGGAGGGAGACACAGACTATTTATTACATTGTCAAGACACTAGCCTTTAGAGGAGGGGATTGTTAGAGAAATTAAGAAGTTATAGCCAATAAATTAGGCCCTCATGCACGGAAGCTAATGTAAGATAGAATAAAGAATTATTTATAACTGCTAGAGTTAGGGTAATAGAGCTGATAGAGCTATTGTTAGAGTAAGGCTCAAATAGCTTAAGTAGAGTTAATAGAGCTATTATTAGTAATAGGCTTGACTGACTATACTAATAATAGAATATATAAGGACACTCATTTACCATGTATTTAGTTTTAGCCGATCGTCTTAAATTAACTATTTAACCTTGAGTATACTATTACTTATAGTCTAGTTAACTTAAGCCCTTTTATTTATTACTTAGGCATATCAGCCCTTTCCCAAGCAGAATACCACCAAACCGTCGTTCAGTGAAGAGTTAGCTCTGATCTAGACGCTTGCCAAGCATCGGTTTACGACACTAACACTTAGAAGCTCTATGGCAGCTAATTACTATATACTTACCTAGGCGCACTAGATAGTAGAGCGCTGGAAAAGAACACACGTCTCTAAGTTCAACCCCACTAAATATCAGTTGGCGCACTTCTAGCAGAAGCACCAGTCAGTGCCCAAGCTAAGGGATTGACTAGACGTGCCCCTCATTATCAAAGGGTGGGAGATCCAGGCCCAGGATTCAATCAAATATCTCAATGTCCTCCTAGATACTTACCTAATAGGGGAAGCCTATATCCAAGAAATAAGAAAAAAGGCTATAAAGCTAATAGTAGAATTGGCCTTAATAGTAGGCTCTATATAGGGAATATCTATAACGTCTCTCTATAAGATATACACGTCTATCCTCTAACTATAGATTATGTACGCGTGCTTGACATAGTATATCTATAATAAAAAAAGCTTTATAAAGTTATAGTAAGAAGCTAAGAAAGTAATATAGTTAATCTATACCCAGGCGCTTTACTGGATATCTGGCGTGTTCAAGTGTACGTTACGGCAGGCCCTAGAGGTTAGCCTCTTTATCCCGCTGTCTAAGTTAATACTCATGAGACTATCAGAGGAGGTATACCTCTGGCTAATAATCTTATTACTATAATCAACACTATAGTCTATATAGAGTCAAGCCTACTAGAATAATCTCTTCACATTCCTACTACACTGACTAGAGACGTTCATAGAATAGAAACTTAGATATAGTGTATACTAATATATTAAGATAATCTATCTATTTATAGTGCCTCTGTAGTAGAAGCTATTAGAGATAAGGATTAATAAGATATAGAAAGAAGCTATTTATATATAGACTATAATAACTATAAATATTTAATTCTTTATAGATGGGAGTAGATACAATTATGGGATTAATATAATAGTATATTTACTAGTATTAGATTCTATTATAAGAGTAGTGGGCTTATTAGAGACTTATACTATCTATATAAGCAAGCTAGAGGAGATTAATATAGCATTAAGCCTTCTAATCTAGAACTAGAACCATAGCAGGATCTATAAAATTATAATCTATATTAATAACCAAGTAGTAATCTATGCTATATACTATCCCTAATGGTCCTCTAGGCAGTATATTCTCTATTAAATTATATGTTAGTTGGATCTACTATAAGACCCTTAATCTTATTAATGGGTACAATTATAGTGGATACTAAGATATAAGAGTGTTCTAGGTAATAAAAAAGTAGACTAATTAGTAAAGCTTACTATAATAAATATAATATAATATATATAAGAAAACTAGTATAGATCTTAGATTAATGTACCTAACTAGATTATGCTGTATGCTATATATATCTTTTTTAATCTATATTACTTAGTAATTCTTATAATAGTGTATTAATAATAACTATAAACTAAGTTTATAAAATAGTAAAAAGAGTAATAGAATAATGCTAAGTATAGATAGTATTTCTATTATATTATATTAATACTAGTGAAGAAGATATTCTTATTATATAAAGAACTAAAATATATATAGAGCTCTATGTTTATATAGATATAGACTAGTAAATCTACGCTCTATAGTTTTCTTATGAGTATAGGGATTGAAGACTTACTAATATATCTATATAGACTAAGAATTTAGAACATTATATATATTCTAACCTGTTATCCCCTTCATATAGACCTTTATATAGAGATATTCTATAAAGATAGATATAAGATTAATAACTAGAAGCTTCTTAGTGAGCCTCTTTAGATAAAAAAATATATTAAATTCATGTTATAAATTAAGCTATTAACCTAGTTCTATAATATAATTTCTTTTATATAATACTCTTAGTAAGTATACTCTCTACTCTAGAAAAATATTTATATTAATTTATTTTATACAAATTAGCCACTCGACGTAATCATTTAATAATAATAGACTTATTCTTCTACTTATTCTTTCTTCTTCCTAGTTTCCACTCATTATATATATTTCTTAGTGTTAGTATCTCTCCCTTTTATATTTATATATATTCCTAGATATATATATATATTTCATTTATTAGTATTTTGGCGTTCTATCTTTCGCGTTATTATTATTATTTTAAAGCTAGAGATATATATTGAGGTTTTCATGAGATGCGGGCTGAGTCAGCCAGCGCTAAGCTGGGAGTCTTGGTACTTCTGTTCTTTGTATGGTAGTATGCCTGCTGCCTAATAGAAGATGCTGCTGGCCACTAGGCTTAGATACGTGTATGAATCAATCAATCAATCAATCAATCAATCAATCAAATAGATATAGATTATTAAATAAAATTTACAATAAATTAAAAAATAATAATAAAAATTTTATTAATTATAATAATATTTAATTTTAATAGTAAATAATAATTTAATTATTTTTTAATATTTTTAAATTCTATTTTTTTAATTAAATTATAGATCTAACTTTTTTCTTATTTTTTATAGTTAATTTAAAAAAAAATTTATTTTATATTTTTATTATTTATTTTATTATATATATTTTTTACATTTTATATAAATTTTAATATAATATACAAAAT
>JAMAGM010000095.1:0-21874 GCA_023626175.1 Talaromyces sp. PX1902
TCTCTATTTCTTTATTAAAATTGCACCTTATTCTTGATATTTTTACTCCTTTGATTATTAAATAACCTGCTAAAAATTAATAATAATTATAGCTAGTACACTAAGAGACTCTATATCTAGTTTATTTATTTTAATTATAAAAATAAAAACTCTATTTAATAGTTTCTCTACTATTTTAATAGTGATAATAAATTTAAAGATATCAGATTTATATATTTTAATAGGATTAGCTTTCTAGTATAAGATAGTATTATTTTAAAAGTAATAGTATTTTAATATAGTTTCTATAGATACTTTATCTTAATAATATTATTCCTATTAGATCTAGAATATATTTAGGTTAGCTACTTTATACTAAAAGATTCTTAAAATTAAATTATACTTTATTATATCTACTAAATAATATAATAATAATATTTTTCTAAGTTAATCTTTAAAATCTAGTAATATGATCTATAGATAGACTTTTCTATAAGTAATAATCTTATAGCTATTTATTACTTTAGTAAAAATAATATTGTCGTAAACCGATGCTTGTCAAGTGTCTAGATCAGAGCTAACTCTTCACTGAACGGCGGTTCGGTGGTATTCTATTTGGGAAAGGGCAGGATGCCTAAGTAATAAACAAGAAGGCCTAAGTTAACTAGACTATGAGCAATAGTATACTCAAGGTTAAATAGTTAATTCAAGACAGTAAGTAAAACTAGCTAAGAGGGTAAATAAGTATCTTTATATACTAGAGGGTTCGTGATGGAGGGAAACACATATCAGACCCCGGGTCTAATATAATGGCCCTCAGATCTGCTCGGATTAGACCCTAGGTCTGATACTGTAGATCGTAGGTTTATAGTCTCACGTCGCTAATTCTTTATTTATACGCATCTCGTGACTTAATTCTTCAAAGTTAATAATTCCTAAGTTACCCTTCTCAAGAACCAATAGTTCTTGAGTATCTTATCTTGAGATCCTTTTCTTCATAGGAGGTCTTTCTTAGCTCCTAATTCACTAGTTCTTCTATTTATGGGGTATACTCTATCACAGTAAATTAATAGCTATAACTAGCTGCTCTGCTACTTATATAACTAGCGCTAGGAACTAATCTATTAGCTATGACGTTCTATTTCTCTAACAATCCTTTTCTTTAAAGACTAGCGTCTCAACAGCACAATAAATAGTTCACTTTTCCCCCGTCGTTTCACAGGTGAGTCTTGTCCCTTAAAATACTCGGTTTATAATAATGAGCTGACCATATCAAAAATTTTAAAAAATAATCACCTTATCACTCAGATCAAGGCTAAGGGTTTTATTAATTTATTTCTCTACATTCATTACACTTGTCTTTATAGGGTTTGTATTAAAGCTAAAGATTCTAATTATTATAATAAGTATATTCATTCAACAAACTTGAAGTGTATTGATCCTCCAATGGGTTATACTAAAAAAAAGTGAAAACGGCTTGTTAAGACTCAAAACAGGCTAAAAGATAAAAAGGAGAAAATAATAATAAAAATTCTTCATTTTTAGAAGCAGTAAAAACTACTTTAAAAGCATGCTGATGATTTCATTGCTTATAATATAAAAGAAATCAAAGAATTAGAAAAACTAGAGGAGGATAAGGCTAAAGAGCGAAAGCACCTAGCTGAGGAGAAATGGAAGGCTGCGGACGAACATACAAAACAGATATCCAACTATAAATAGCAGGAGCTGATCGCGATAATATTTAACTCTAATAGTGCTAATATTCTAGCCATAGATAACTTTTCCTAGCTTGCCGCTTCTTCTTCTCTAAACCAATCGTTTCTCAATACTCTTAGATCTTGTCGTGACAGTTCAGGTTGATAACTAGTTCCTATAAGTCATTCTCTAATATGTATCCTTTCCATCTAATTAGATAGTAGATCTGACCATTTTCTTATTTTTAATTTAGAATCTTTTCTACTTCGTATTCTTCATCGTCTGCTTCATCATTTGCATTTTCTAGATTTCATGTGGGTTCTAGTAGCGATATATAAAATATTGGGTGTATATGCATTCTTATCGGTAGCTAGAGTTGGTAGTTATTATTTTCGAGTTTCTTCATAATTTTAAATAGTCTATATTTAACTACGTCAAATTTATCACTCGGTCGTTTGCTCTTAATGTTGAAGATTTTTAAACCTAGTATTCATTATAAAAGGTAAACTCTTTCTCTCTTTTTAAGGATTAGCGCGTTCTCATACTTTATATTATAGTATTATTTCATTTTCTGTTCTGCCCACTGTATGTCTTTAAATATTATATTATATATCCATTACATATAGGTTGCTTGTAAGATTACTTTATTAAATCTTTCTTTTAATGATATAGAAGTCTATATCATTTGCAGATATCTCCCTAAATTGGCGAAGTGCGGTACTTCTCTAGTTAAGATATTTTTCGCATTATTCATTGCAAATTATACTAATAATAGTATCTCTATCTAATTATCTTAGTTCCAATCCAAATAGTATTATAGGTGTTGTTTAATCGTTTGTATCATTCTTTTAGTTAATCCATCTATCTATTAGTGATTTGCAGTTAATAGACTATATTTAATTCCATACGCCTTTATAATTGTTTGCCAATATTTTGACCTAAATAATTTATCCCTATTAGATATAATTGTCTTTAATAATCTAGTCCAGCTGAATACTTCTCGTAGCATAAGTATTGTATATTGTTTGACTATAAGATCCTTTAGCATTGATTTCATGATGATATATCTCGTTAGTCTGTCAATAATAATAATAATTTCTGTATATTATAGTCTAGTAATTAGATCTTTTGATTCTGGTAATCCTTGTATAAAATCAACTGTAAGATTCTCCTATAGTTCTTTTAGTATATTTAGTAGTTGCATTTTTCTATATGATTAATAGTTAATTAGTTTATTCCTGTTATAACTGTCACATTTACTAATATATTCTATAATTCTTTTTCTTATATTTAGGAAGTAGTATTACCTCTAGATCTTTTCTATAGTTCTATTAATTCCTTAATATCCTTGTAGTAGTGGATCATAGTGCTCCTTGATAATTTCTATAATCATTGTTTGCAGTATAAGTATAGATCTATTCCATACTGCTAGTCTATTCTATTGCGTAGCTTCTTTATTTGCTAGTATAATTGTAAGCATTTTGTTTTTTTACATAGCTTACATCATTTGCTGGTGGAATCCTATTTTATTAATAGTGATTACAGCGGCGAGTACTGCTTTGTTATTATATTGTATCCCATTCTTGTCTTTAATTAGTATATTAGTTTTTAGTTATTTAAGACTGATTATATAATCCAGTTATCGACTTAATATATCTATAATTATGTTTTCTTTTCCTTTGATATGCTTAATTCGAAACTTGAACTTTAATAGGTATTCAGCCTATCTAATTTATCATCTAACTAATTCTTTTATTATTATGAAGTATTTGAGATTGTAATGGTCACTTTTTATAACTATTTCTTCTCTTATCTCTTGTAAGTAGTGTCTCCATTACTTAAATACTTCTATTATTGCAAGCAATTCTCTGTTATAGATATCATAGTTCCTTTCTGCTGTAGTGAATTTTCTTAAGAAAAAGACAACTAGTCTCCATTTCCTATTATCATCTGGTTATTTAAGAACAATCCCTAATACATATCCTGATACATCTAGTCGTATAAGATGTAGTTTGTCTGGGTTATATAGCATAAGTATTAGTGCATTTCTAACCAATTCCTTGATACTATTAAATGCTTTTTCCCTTTACTCATTCCACTTAAATTTAAGATCTTTTCTAAGTAGCTCAGTCAATGGTCAGGCGATTTTAGAGTAATTCTATAAGTAGCGTCAAATATATCCGCTGGCTCCTAAAAATCCTTGAATTTCTTTAATATTTATTAGCGTTGGCTAATTCAATATTAAATCCATCTTTTCTGGTTGTATTTTCAATCCTTCTAGGGTATAAACTATTCCTAAGTAGTTAACCATGGTAGTGTCAAATTCATATTTCTTGATTTTGAGGATTAATCCTATATTTATAAGTTTCATTATTATAAGTTATACGTGCTTATTATGTTCTTCTAGTTTCTTAAAGAATATAATAATATTATTAAAATATACTATAATAAATTTATTAAGGTATTCTATTAGAATATACGTTATGTATCTTGCGAATTCTGTAGGAAGTTGTTTCAAATCTATTAGTGCGACTACCTATTCAAATAATCCTATATCTATTAGAAAGGTGGTTTTCTAGATGTCTTCTTTAGCGGTTCTTAGATTATAGTAACCCTATTGTACGTCAAAGACTGTCATAATCTTTACTCCTTATAATAGATCTTTTTTCTGTTCCTGATGTGGTGCTTTATTTGTATCATTAATTATTCTATTATTTAGTGCTCAGTAATTAATAATTATTTATTCTATTTTATCCTTCTTTAGTATAAACATAGACAAACTAGAGGCTGGTCCTTATCCTTTGCGTATATATCCTGCAGCTAGGAATTCTTAAATAAACTTGTTTTCTAATTCTAGCTGGTCTCACGATTTGTGTTGTTGCTTAACTGAAAGTGGTATAAATCCTAGTTTTAATAGTATTCTTATTTCATATTCTTTTACATAACTTAGTAATCGGTATTCTTTCTTCACAAATAATTTGATAAAGCCGTGGTATTTCTTAGGTAACTTTGTAAGTACCTCTTTCAATTCTTATTTATATTATTCTTTTGGTTTTTATTATATTATAATTCTTTTTTTGGGTTATTCCCTTTTCTTTTTAGGTTGCTTTTAAGTTCTTTATTTTTATTTAGTTTTATTTTTTATAATTAGCTGTAGTATCTTCTGCGTCTTTAGTTCATTTAAGCTAGTATTTTCCTTTAGCTTTATCTATAGGGATATTTTCTCTAATCTTTTTTATAGACTTATAATTTCTTTATATTCTCCTAACTTGATCTTTAGGATATGGTTATCAATTAAAACTGTTCTAGTTATCTAGTCGATAACAGGATTCTGTTCTTGTAGCCATAGCATTCCTAATATTGCGTCGTATCCACTTATTATAGTTACGTCAAATGATGTTGTTGTAGTGTATAGTCCTAATTTTAATAGTACTAGTTTAGTTTTTATCTTATACCCTTATATGATTGAATTTCTATCTATTCCCACTATGTCAATCTATTCTTTTGTTTCGTGTTTTTTGATCTGTAATTTTTCTATAATCTCAAGATGGATGTAGTTTCTAGTGGCTTCTAAGTTAAGTAGGATTCGTATCTTTAGATCGCAGAATTCTACTAGAATAATAATAATTCGATACTTTCAGTTTGCTGTGGTAGTGATTATATACTTTTTCTAGTGCCAATCTATATAGCTTTGGATCACTCTAATATATTCTTCAAGGCTGTCAACATATAAGCCTCTGTGATAGTATTAATAGAATATTGCTCGGCATTCTCTTTTATGTAGATTAGAGTGTATTAGATGTCTGCTTTCTTCATACGCACATCTACATCTTGGGTTCTCTCGGGGGCATATATGCTTTAAATGTGCTGCAATCCCTAGTATTTTAGAGAACTATTAGTTAATCTTTTTACTAAGGTTGTGGAATTTATATCCATTGTTATAATAGATTGTCTAGTATACTTCAATATGGTTGTATCCTCCTAGATTTGGGTAATATATATAGATATAGTTTGGTGCATATCCTAATTGTCCACTATATAATCGATATCCACTTAAATTTGAGATTTTTTTGTAAATTATTGCTAGAACCTTGTTGCTGTATTTGTATATTAGGTAATTCTAGTATATCTATTCATAACATTTCTTATATCTTTCTATGTGTTTCTTCTAAGTATATTAAGATTTTTCCTAGTAGATTGCTTTTATAGGCGTGTAAATACATAGGTTATCTCTCTGATGTTTGGCTTTTTTAATTTTGTATTCTGTTTTTCATATAATGTTATAGCTTCAGCTGCTCTTGTAAGTTTTATTATTATAGTTAGTTTTACTATAAGTGCAGTCATATCTACTAGTTAGTTAGTTTATTTTTTTAATTCTCTATCTTACTTCTTCTTATCCGTCTAGGTGGGGTTCTTATTGTTCTTAATTCAAGACTAGCTAGCTTATCGCCCTTTCGCCATCGTTTTGAAACGCTAATTAAGAATAAAATAACTTAATTAGTAAGGAATCCTTATAGTTAGTGCTTTCACTAGACTCTTCTGCCTCTGTAGGTTCTTCTATTGTTATAGGTGCTTGTTTTCTCCGTACCTCGTGGCTCTGGTCATTCCTCGGGACCATGCGGTGAGTGTCCTCGTGCACGTCCACAGGTGCTTAGGTATTTTTTCTTTTTAGCGCTCTTTATATTTCTTCTTCGTTTAGTATTGTCTATTCCTATAAGAGTCTTTCTATATTTCTAGATATTTCAATCTTTTTATAATGTCGTATTGCTTCTTTAATACCATTATCTAGGTCCATTAGTTTATTTAATATCTATTAGATCTCTTTCTATAATTATTTTTATTTTTTAGCTTACTGCTAGATTCTTTTCTTATACCGTTCTAGTAATTTATTATTGGTTTCTGAGATTTCTTCGGTACTGCTCTCATCTGGTGTTATTATATGGATAACTATTATAATCTATTGTCATAAACCTTGGCTAGCCATTCCTTGGTTCTTTTTTAGTTTACGACATTTATTTATAAAATGTCCTGGTATTCTACAGTTAAAGCAGGCTTTTTTTTTGACTAGTTTTTCCTTTTCTTTCTTTATAAGGGTCGCATTCAGTTGTATTATGACGTCGCTATCTCGGTCGTGTCGTTCTTACTGGTTTCCACGGGGTCGTCCTTCATTTATACGGGGCATTCCTCCGTGCTTTCTCCATATCTGGAATTCTTATTTCTTTTATTTGATCTTAAAGAGCTTATTATTTATCTTAACAGCTGTTTTAATAAATTTATTAAGATCTGTTGGTTGATCTAGTTTGATTAGTTCAAACTGGACTTCTTCTTTAAGCATGTTTTTGAATAATGCTATAAGAACATCATCGTTATAGTTAAGAAGTGCCGTGATCTGTCTAAATTTGATAGCCAACTGCTATATAGATCCAGTTTACCGTAAGTAACGTAACTATTATTCTACGTTCCTAACTTTGTCGATATTTCCAAATACTTTAATCAATTTAGTCTTAAAGTTCTTATAATTTTAGAAGACTCCTTTAGTAAGATTATCCTATTCATCTTCTGTACTAGTATAGTAGTTATTAAATATAGGTTGCATTTATTCAGCTGCTTCACCGTCAAGGCATAATGAAATAAAGATGATCTTTCGTCGGTTATTCTTAATTTTATTCTCGTCTAAGTGCATTTCTATATTGATTAAGAATGTTTTGAGCTTTGACCTAGTTCTATTAAAAGTTATAGATTTTAGTATCTTTATTTTCCTTTGGTCGCTAACGTTAGTACTCCTAGCAAGGGGTTCTAATACCTATATTTTAAGTTATTTAATATAGTTAGCTTGATTCTTATTTTTATTTTTAAGCTTAGTGATGTGATTTATAAGCTAATCTATGTATTTTTCGAGCGTGATTAATTAGTTTATTGGGTTAGGTTCTTCAGTTGTCTGGGCCGCTGGCTGTTTGCTAGTTTTTAATGATCTACTGTTATTTACCATCTTGCTTAAGACTTCTCTTTTATAATAAGGGTCTTGAATTGTTATAGATTGATGCTTATTAAGTGTCTAAATTAGAGCTAACTCTTCACTAAATAGCGGTTCGGTAATATTCTGTTTAGGAAAGGGTAGGATATCTAAATAATAAACAAGAAGGCCTAAGTTAATTAGATTATAAATAATAGTATATTTAAGGTTAAATAGTTAATTCAAGACAGTAAGTAAAACTAGCTAAAAGGATAAATAAGTATCTTTATATACTAGAGGGTTTGTAATGGAGGGAAGCATATATCAGACCCTAGGTCTGATATAGTGGCCCTTAGATCTGCTCAGATCAGATCCTGGATCTGATACCGTAGATCGTAGGTCTATAGTCTCACGTCGCTAGTCCTTTATTTGTACGTATCTCGTGACTTAGTTCTTTAGAGTTGATAATTCCTAAGTTACTCTTCTCAAGAACCAACAGTTCTTGAGTATCTTGTCTCGAGATCCTTTTTTTTATAGGAGGCCTTTCTTGGCTCCTGATTCACTAGTTCTCCTGTTTGTGGGGTATACTCTGTCATAGTGAATCAGCGGCCGTAACTGGCTGCTCTGCTGCTTATGTAACTAGTGCTGGGAACTAATCTATTGGCTGTGACGTTCTATTTCTCTGACAAATATATTTTATTACTTAAATTCTATATTTATAAATCTAGTTCTAATTTATAAAGTTACTTTTAATTATTCTATTTATAAAATAGAGTATTTTAATAGAACTTTATTCTATTTTAATATAAATCTAAGTAAAGAGATATAATCTCTACTTTTATTAGACTATCTAAAATAAAAAGATTAAAACTATATTATAGACTTTTTTATTAAATTATTTCTAATTTAGATCCTTCTATCTTAATTTATAATACTTTTTTCTATATTTATCTATAATATGCTCTAGATTATAGTAGTAATTATATATAAAATCACTCTTTAGCTTCCTATAATCCTAGATTTTAGATTTAGATCTAGATAGATTATAATTAAACTTATTCCTATTACTACTTAGTCTTGGGTTATAATCTAGTCTATATTTCTTACTATTATAACTTAGATATTCATAATTTAGATATTAGAGTCTAGAGCTATAATCTTTATCACCTAGCTTTCTAGATCTAGATAGCTTTGGATAAGCTCTTAAACATTTTAGGATTTCTTATTATTCTAGTATACTATCTTTTAATACTTATAGCTAGGTTATATATTAGTTATAGTCTATAGATTTATCTTAGTAATAAGATATGGCTAAGACTCTAATATTTTCTAGAATCTTAGTATATAAGTAATTTATCCTCTATACTTTAATATATATAAGTAGTAGATATTATTCCTAATTATATAAATAAATATTAAAATTAGAAATATATTAGTATTCTAACTATAGGGCTATTTTAATCTTACACTTAGTCTTAATACTTAGAATTTATAGATCCTTAATATAATAAATTAGAAATATATCTAAGTTCTTTTATATTATCTAGTTAACATTTTTCTTTTTCTTTTAAAAAGTATATTATTTCTTAGCTAGGCTATTACTAAGGACTAATACTACTACTAGAATTTATCTAATATTTAACTATAAACTATAATAATAATAACTATTTTAGTTGAAGTAGTTCTATAGCTAGATATTAAAGATTAACTTTTTTTTAATTAATTTATTATTAAATTTTTTTATATTTATTATAGATGGCTTTATTCTATTAGATAAGAAAAATTAATATTATTTTTAAGAGATTAAAACTATCTTAGTAGATTTATTAAGATTTATTAATCTTTCTAGACTTTTCTATTTAGTGTATATTTTATAGAAGATATTATTTATATCTTATTCTATCTAGTTTAGAATTATATAAGCTTAGAGCTAAGATAGAGTTTAAACTTAGATAAATAATATTTTAGTCTTGATCTCTATTTTTTATTATATTTTTTTATACTTGAGTTAGGCTTTATAGGTGTCGTAAACCGATGCTTGTCAAGCGTCTAGATCAGAGCTAACTCTTCACTGAACGGCGGTTCGGTGGTATTCTGTTTGGGAAAGGGCAGGATGCCTAAGTAATAAACAAGAGGGCCTAAGTTAACTAGACTATAAGCAATAGTATACTCAAGGTTAAACAGTTAATTCAAGACAGTAAGTAAAACTAGCTAAGAGGGTAAATGAGTGTCTTTATATACTAGAGAGTTCATAATGGAGGGAAGTATATATCAGACCCCGGGTCTGATATGACGGCCCTTAGATCTGTAGTCTCACGTCGCTAGTTCTTTATTTGTACGCATCTCGTGACTTAGTTCTTCAGAGTTGATGATTTCTAAGTTACTCTTCTTAAGAACTAATAGTTCTTAAGTATCTTGTCTTGAGATCCTTTTCTTTATAGAAGGCCTTTCTTGGTTTCTGATTCACTAGTTCTCCTGTTTGTGGGGTATACTCTGTCACAGTGAATTAGCGGCTGTAACTAGCTGCTCTACTGCTTATGTAACTAGCGCTAGGAACTAATCTATTAGCTATAACGTTCTATTTCTCTGACAATCCCTTCCTCTAAAGACTAGCGTCTCGATAGCATAATAAATAGTTCACTTTTCCCTTGTCGTTTCATAGGTGAGTCTTGTCCCTTAAAATGCTTAGTTTATAGTAATAAGCTGACCATATTAAAAATTTCAAAAAATAGTCGCCTTATCGCTCAGATTAAGGCTGAGGGTTTTGTCAATTTATTTCTCTATGTTCGTTGCACTTGTCTTTATAGGGTTTGTATTAGAGCTGAAGGTTCTAATTATTGTAGCGAGTGTGTTTGTTCAATAAACTCGAAGTATATTAATCTTCTAATGGGTTATACTGAAAAAAAGTGGAAGCGGCTTGTTAAGGCTTAAAACAGGCTAAAAAATGAAGAGGAGAAGGCAATAATAAAGATCCTTTGTCTTTGGAAACAGCAAAAACTACTTCAAAAGCGTACTAGTGATTTTATTGCTCATAATATAAAAGAAATCAAAGAATTAGAAAAACTAGAGGAGGATAAGACTAAAGAGCGAAAGCGCCTAGCTGAGAAAAAATAGAAGGCTATGGACAAATGTGTGAAATAAGCGTCCGACTGTAAACAATAGGAGCTGATCGCGGCAATACTTAATTCTAATAGTACTAACATCCTAGCCATAAATGACTTTTTCTAGCTTGCCGCTTCTTCTTCTCCAAACCAATTGTTTCTCAATATTCCTGGATCTTGTCGTGACAGTTCAGGTTAACAACTAGTTCCTATAAGTTATTCTCTAGTGTGTATCCTTTCTATCTGATTAGATAGTAGATCTAACTATTTTCTTGTTTTCAATCTAGAATCTTTTCTACTTTATATTCTTCATCGTCTGCTTCGTCATTTGCATTTTCTAGATTTCATGTGGGTTCTAGTAGCAATATATAAAATATTAGGTGTATACACATTCTTATTAGTAGCTAGAGTTGGTAGTTATCATTTTCGAGTTTCTTTATAATTCTAAATAGTTTATATTTAACTGCGTCAAATTTATCACTCAGTCGTTTGCTCTTAATATTAAAGGTTTTTGAACCTAATATTTGTCATAGAAAGTAAACTCTTTCTCCCTTTTTGAGGACTGGCGCGTCCTCGCGCTTTATATTATAGTATCGTTTTATTTTCTGTTCTACCCACTATATGTCCTTAGATATTATATTATATATCCGTTGCATATGGATTACCTATAAGATTGCTTCATTAGATCTTTCTTTTAATAATATAGAAGTCCATGTTATTCATGAATATCTTCCTAAATTAGCGAAGTGCAGTACTTCTCCAGTTGAGGTATTTTTCGCATTATTCATTACAAATTATGCTAATAGTAGTATCTCTACCCAATTATCTTAGTTCCAATCCAAATAGTGTTATAGGTGTTGTTTAATCGTTTATATTATTCTTTTAGTTGGTCCATCTATCTATTAGTGATTTGCGGTTAATAGGCTATATTCAATTCCACACACCTTTATGATTGTTTGCTAATATTTTGACCTAAATAATTTATCCCTATTAGATATAATTATCTTTGGTAATCTAGTCCAGCTGAATACTTCTCGTAGCATAAGTATTGCACATTGTTCGGCTGTAAGATCCTTTGGCGTTAGTTTCATGATGATATATCTTGTTAGTCTATCAACAATAACGATAATTTCCGTGTATCGTAGTCTAGTAATTAGATCTTTTGATTCCGGTAATCCTTGTATAAAATCGACTGTAAGATTCTCCTATAGTTCTTTTAGTATATTTGGTAGTTGCATTTTTCCATATAGTTAATGGTTGATTGATTTGTTCTTATTGTAACTATCGTATTTACTGATGTATTCTATAATTCTTTTTCTCATGTTTGAGAAGTAGTATTGCCTTTAGATCTTTTCTATAGTTCTATCGATTCCTTGATGTCCTTGTAGTGGTGGATTGTAGTACTCTTTAATAATTTCTGTAATTATTATTTATAATATAAGTATAGATCTATTCTATACTGCTAGTCTATTCTATTATATAGCTTCTTTATTTGCTAGTACAGTTGCAAGCGTTTTATCTTTTTGCATAGCTTACATCATTCACTAGTGGAATCCTGTTTCATTAACAGTGATTATAGTGGTGAGTACTGCTTTGTTGTTGTATCATATCCTATCCTTATCTTCAATTAGTATGTTGGTTTTTGGTTGTTTAAGGCTGATTGTATAATCTAGTTATCGATTTAATATGTCTGTAATTATGTTTTCTTTTCCTTTGATATGCTCAATTCGAAACTTGAACTTTAATAGGTATTTAGCCCATCTAACTTATCATCCAACTAATTCTTTTATTGTCGTGAAGTATTTGAGATTATAATAGTCGCTTTTCATAACTATTTCTTCTCTTACCTCTTATAAATAGTGTCTCCATTGCTTAAATACTTCTACTATCGTAAGTAATTCTCTATTATAGACATCATAGTTCCTTTCTACTGTAGTGAATTTTCTTGAGAAAAAAGCGACTAGTCTCTATTTCCTATTGTCATCTGGTTGTTTAAGAACAATCTCTAATGTATATCCTGATGTATCTAGTTATATGAGATATGGTTTATCTGGGTTATATAGCATAAGTATTGGTGCGTTTCTGACCAGTTCCTTAATACTATTGAATGCTTTTTCTCTTTGCTTATTCCACTCGAATTCAAGATCCTTTCTGAGTAGCTCGGTCAATGGTCGGGCGATTTCAGAGTAATTCTATAAGTAGCGTCGAACATATCCGCTGGCTCCTAAAAATCCTTGAATTTCCTTGATATTTGTTGGCGTTGGCCAATTTAATATTAAATCTATCTTTTCTGGTTGTATTTTCAATCCTTCTGGGGTATAAACTATTCCTAAGTAGTTGACCGTGGTAGTGTCGAATTCATATTTCTTAATTTTGAGGGTTAATCCTGTATTTATAAGTTTTGTCATCATAAGTCATACGTGTTTATCGTGTTCTTCTAGTTTCTTAGAGAATATAATGATATTATTAAAATATACTATAATAAACTTATTAAGGTATTCCATTAGAACATGTGTTATATATCTTGTGAATTCCGCAGGAAGTCGTTTCAAACCTATTGATGCGACTACCCATTCAAATAATCCTATATCTATTAGGAAGGCGGTTTTCTAGATATCTTCTTCAGTGGTTCTTAGGTTGTAGTAACCCTATTGTATGTTAAAGACTGTTATAATCTTTACTCCTTGCAATAGATCTCTTTTCTGTTCCTAATGCGGTGCTTTGTTTGTATCGTCAATTGTTCTATTATTTAGTGCTTAGTAATTAATAACTATTTGTTCTATTCCATCCTTCTTTAGTATAAATATAGACGAACTAGAGACTGATCTTTGTTCTTTGCGTATATATCCTACAGCTAGGAATTCTCAAATAAACTTGTTTTCTAATTCCAGCTAGTCTCACGATTTATATCATTGCTTGACTGAGAATAGTATAAATCCTAGTTTTAATGATATTCTTGCTTTATATTCTTTTGCATGACTTAGTAATTAGTATTTTTTCTTCACAAATAATTTGATAAAGCCGTGGTATTTCTTAGATAACTTCGTAAGTACCTCTTTCAATTCTCGTTCATATTATTCTTTTAGTTTTTGTTATGTTATAACTCTTTCTTCGGGTTGTTCCCTTTTCTTTTTAGGTTGCTTCTGAGTTCTTTATTTTCATTTAGTTTTATTTTTTATAGTTGGCTGTAGTATCTTCTGTATTTCTAGTTTATTTAAGCTGGCATTTTCCTTCAGCTTTGTTTATGGGGGTGTTTTCCCTAATCCTTTCTATAGATTTATGATTTCTTCATATTCTCCTAACTTGGTCTTTAGGATGTAGTTATCAATTAAAACTGTTCTAATTATCCAGTTGATAATAGGATTTTGTTCTTGTAGCCATGGTATTCCTAATACTACGTCGTATCCGCTTATTATGGTTATGTTAAATGATATTATTATAGCGTATAGTCCTGATTTTAATAGTACTAGTTTAGTCTTTACCTTGTACTCTTGCATGATCAAATTTTCATCTATTCCCACTATATCAACCTATTCTTTTGTTTTGTGTTTCTTGATCTGTAATTTTTCCACGATCTTAGGGTGGATATGGTTTCTGGTGGCTCCTAAGTTAAGTAGGATTTGTATCTTTAGATTATAGAATTCTGCTAGGATGATAATAGTTTGATACTTTTAGTTTACTATAGTAGCGATTATATGCTTTTTCTAATGCCAATCTATATAGCTTTAGATCGCTCTGATATATTCTTTAAGGCTATTGACATACAAGCCTCTGTGATAGTATTGATAGAATGTTGCTCAGCATTCTCTTTTATATAGGTTAGAATATATTAGATATCTGCTTTCTTCATACGCATATCTGCATCTTAGGTTCCCTCAGGAGTACATATACTTTGAACATGCTGCAATCCCTAGTATCTTAGAGAACTATTAGTTAATCTTTTTACTGAGGTTGTAGAACTTACATCCATTATTATAATAGATTGTCTAGTATACTTCAATATAATTACATCCTTCTAGATTTAGGTAATGTATATAGATACAGTTTAGTGTATATCCTAATTGTCCACTGTATAGTCAATATCCACTTAAGTTTAAGATTTTTTTGTAAATTATTGCTAGAATCTTATTGCTATATTTGTGTATTGGGCAGTTCTAGTATATTTATTTATGATATTTCTTATATCTTTCTATATATTTCTTTCAAGTGTATTAAGATTCTTTCTAGTAGATTGCTTTTATAGGTGTATAAGTGCATAGATCATCTTCCTAATATTTAGCTTTTTTGATTTCGTATTCTATTTTCTATATAGTATTATAGCTTCAGCTGCTCTTACAAGTTTTATTATTATGATTAATTTTGCTGTGAGTGTAGTCATATCTACTAGTTAATTAGTTTATTTCTTTAATTCTCTATTTTATTTCTTCTTATCTGTCTAGACGGGGTTCTTATTATTCTTAATTTAAAACCAGCTGGCTTATCGTCCTTTCGTCATTATTTTAAAATGCCAATTGAGAATAAAACAACTTAATTAGTGAGAAATCCTTATAGTTAATGTTTTTACTAGACTCTTCTGCCTCTGTAGGTTCTTTCATTGTTATAGGTGCTCATTTTCTCTATACCTCATGGTTCTGGTTATTCCTCGGGACTATGCGGTGAGCGTCCTCGTGCGCGTCTATAGATGCTTAGGTATTTTTTCTTTTTAACGCTCTTTGTATTTCTTCTTTGTTTAGCGTTGTCTATTCTTGTAGGAGTCTTTCTGTATTTCTAGGTATTTCAACCTTTTTGTAACGTCGTGTTGCTTCTTCAATACCATTATCTAGGTCTATTAGTTCATTCAATGCCTGTTAGATCTCTTTCTATAATTATTTTTATTTTTCAGCTTACTGCTAGATTCTTTTCTTATACCGTTCTAGTAATTCGTCGTTGGTTTCTGAGATTTCTTCGGTACTGCTCTTATCTGGTATTACTATATGAATAGCTATTACAATCTGTTATCGTGAACCTTGACTGGCCGTTTCTTGGTTCTTTTTTAGTTTGCGACATTTATTTGTAAAATGTCCTAATATTCTATAGTTAAAGCAGGCTTTCTTTTTAACTAATTTTTCTTTTTCTTTTTTTATAAGGGTTATATTTAGTTGCATTATAACGTCGCCATCTCGGTCGTGTCGTTCTTACTAGTTTCCATAAGGTCGTCCTTCATTCATGCGGGATATTCCTCTATGCTTTCTTCATATTTAGAATTCTTATTTCTTTCATTTGATCTTAAAGAGCTTATTATCTATCTTAACAGCTGTTTTAATAAATTTGTTGAGATCTATTGGTTAATCTAGTTTAATTAGTTTAAACTGGACTTCTTCTTTGAGCATATTTTTAAATAATGCTATAAGAACATTATTATTATAGTTGAGAGGTGCCGTGATCTGCTTAAATTTGATAGCTAACTACTACGTAAATCTAGTTTACTATAAGTAGCGTAACTATTATTTAATATTCCTAACTTTGTTGATATTTCTAAATACCTTAGTTAACTTAGTCTTAAAGTTTTTATAACTTTAGAAGACTCTTTTAGTGAGATTATCCTATTCATCTTCTGCACTGGTGTAGTAGTCGTTGAGTATAGATTATATCTACTCAGCTGCTTCACCGTCAAGGCATAATAAAACAAAGATGATCTTTTATCGGTTATTCTTGATTTTGTTCTCATCTAAATGCATTTCCATATTAATCAAGAATATTTTGAGCTTTAACCTAATTCTATTAAAGGTCATAGGTTTTGGCATCTTTATTTTTCCTTAATCACTGACGTTAATACTTCTAGTAGGGGGTTCTAATATCTATATTTTAAGTTATTCAATATAGTCAGTTTAATTCTTATTTTCATTTTTAAGCTTAGTGATGTGATTTATAAGCTAATCTATATATTTTTCGAACACAATTAATTAGTCTATTGGGTTAGATTCTTCAGTTATCTGGGCCGCTGACTGTTTACTAGTTTTTGATGATTTATTATTATTTACCATTTTGCTTAAGACTTCTCTTTCATAATAAGAGTCTTAAATTATTATAAACTAATACTTATCAAGTATCTAGATCAAAGCTAACTCTTCACTGAATAGCAGTTTAGTGGTATTCTATTTAGAAAAGAGTAGGATGTCTAAGTAATAAATAAAAAAGCCTAAGTTAACTAGACTATAAGCAATAATATATTTAAAGTTAAACAGTTAATTCAAGACAGTAAATAAAACTAGCTAAGAGGATAAATAAGTATTTTTATATACTAGAGAGTTTATGATAGAGGAAAGCATATATCAGACCTTAGATCTGATATAGCAGCCCTCAGATCTACTTAGATCAGACCCTAGATCTGATACTATAGATTGCAGGTCTATAATCTCACGTCGCTAGTCCTTTATTTATATGTATCTCATGACTTAGTTCTTCAGAGTTGATGATTCCTAAGTTACCCTTCTCAAGAACTAACAGTTCTTAAGTATCTTGTCTCAAGATCCTTTTCTTTATAGAAGCCTTTCTTGGCTCCTGATTCACTAGTTCTCCTATTTATGGGGTATACTCTGTCACGGTGAATCAGCGGCCGTAACTGGCTGCTCTGCTGCTTATGTAACTAGCGCCGGGAACTAATCTATTGGCTGTGACGTTCTATTTCTCTGACAATAGGTAAGATATTAAGCTAGAGATATAGCATAAATCTCTAAATAAGAATATAATATGAGAGGCCTAGCTAGATTAAGTATAGTTAATTCTTACTACTATTCTTTATCTATAGATAGTTCTATAATATTAGAGATAGATAGACTAGGAGTGATGTTTTCTAATTTAATACTTAAGTTTACTATCTCATCTGCTATTATATTAATATTAGTATTAATAGAAGCTTCTCTATTCCTTATTAACTAGGTATTATTTTTTATTTATTCTAAGATTATTCCTAGAGTAGAGAGATTAGCTAATTTATAATTAGTTAAGAAATTAGTTAGCTATTATAAGCTAATTTATTTATTATATTATTAAGCTATTTTATTTTTATAAATAAGCTTTTTTCTTAGATATAGAGTAAATAGACTATAAAAGGGTTATAAAAGAATATAAATATAAAAAATAATTTATAGTCTATTATATTTCTAAATGTAGGATCTAGTCTATAAGGTAGCTATTTATTATCTTTTTAAGTTAAATCATCTACTGATTCATGGGTGAATCGTGTAGGATTTGGGTAATGACTAAGTAACCCTATGTGGGGTCCTGTAGGTGGTTAGGGCTCCTCCATAGGGATCGCCCACGCTTCGACATGAAGCTATTCCCGCCTGAAAGCTCTCCGCCTTACACTAATAAAGGTCTTTAAATTAATTAATCCTAGTAAGTATATAGAATCTCTAGATCTAAATTTAATTTTAATAATTTCTATAATTAATAGATTCAGTACAGTTTCTCTAACAGCTTTCTAAAGAGTAAAAAATTAGGTATATCTAGTAGTTGAGAATTAGATAATACTATTATTAATTAATATATCTTAGAACTATAAATTAGTATATTAGTAGGAAGAAACATAGCTCTTAAAGCTTTAATATATTAAGGCTTATATAATAAGCTTTAATTAGTTAGTTAATTCGTTCTTTTTATAAGGGTTAGAGTCTAGCTAATTAGAAATAATAGATATTAATAATAGTTCTAGAGCATGCTTCACAACGCAGTTTATTAGCTTATTAGTTAGAGCTTTTCTAAAGCTTTTGTACGAATCAGGGCCTATTATAAAATAAAATATAAGTCTATTTTCTAAAGCTTCTACCATACTAGGGGTATTCTTATCTAAATTAGATAGGAGCTTTTTTTTATAATTCATAATATATTACTCTATTTTATTATTAAATTAATATTATACCTTTTAATATAATATCTTAAATTTCTTAGTGTTATAATTTATAGACTAGTAGCCTATTTTCTTATAGATAAAGTAGTGTTGGTTAATATAGTCATTAGAATAGGAACAATTTAATACTTATCCTCTATATAGAGAATATAACTAATGTCTATAGTAATAGTAGTCAGTATAGTAAGCTTCATTACTAGGGGTTGAAGCTAAGTTTTATATAGTATAGTATATATCTTGATATTGACTCATACTTATATAAAGATCACTAATCAAGCCTGGTATAGTGTTGGAAGGTCTTCTAGTTACCATCTAGCACGCTGGATGCGTATAGATTGCTTTGATTATCTTGCTCTAAAGGTAGGCCTGGGTGTGGAGCTAGAAATCTAGTGAATAAGTCAGGTTTTAGAGTATTTAAATCATAATTTCAAGATATTAGAGGATATCCTTACTAGGATTATTATTAATTATCTACTAGAGCATTATATAAGACTATTTATACTTAATAATTTGATGATATTCTTCTTCTTTAAAATATATCTATATTGCTTTGGCAGGATCAGTGCTTTATTACTTCTATATATAATGCCATAAATAGTAGTAGGTAAGGGCCTAGCCACATAGCATAGTAGGGAACACTAGCCAGTACACTTCTTACATATACGGCAGGTAGGCTCAGCAGCAGCAATCTTAGAAGATATCCAACTTAAGATTAAATGAATTATTACCTCCTTTATACTTCATATCCTCTATATAGAGCTTCAATAATAATATTAATCTAGGTATAACTTGTACAGGTCTAGGGCTCTTATTAGAGACTAATATAGTGATATTTTTTACAATATAAAGTATAAGGCTAGTACGAGCTAGGATAGGAATAATATTATATAGTAGTTTGGAGATTAATTTTGATCTAATGCCGTAGAAATAATATAGAATAATTAATATTTCTAGAGTAGTAGTCTTTAGGGCCTATATAAGCTCAAGAATGTTATATAAAACAAGAATTACTATAAATTGCCTTTAGACTAAAGTCTGTAAACAGAAAATCTCACTAGTGTTAAGATGATATCTAATATCTGCTTCAGTCTATAGTCTTATATTTAATTCTTAGCATACATTAAATATAGTCTCTAGTATCTGACTAGAGTTGCTAGTATTAACACATATACTATTAATATAGAATTATATAATAAGACTATTAAGATATAGAAATAAAGCTTACTTAAAATTCTTAAAAATCTATTTCTTAAAATCTTATTTAAATATTATCTATAAAAATATATTATACTTATATTTATATAAATTATATTTTATAAGAATATATATATCTAGTGTCTTATAATTCTTTTCTTCTAGATTAAAGTCTGGGTTGGTTGGGATAGGTATTATTATTATTTTTTAATAGTTAGGATTTAATATTAAAGAGATAGTTAATTTATAAATAAATAAATATATATAAATTAGAGATAAAAGATTAGATATAGAGAATCTAATCTATTAACTGATTAGTGTTAGTTTATCTAGTCTAAGATCAGCTTAATTAGATTAGGAATAGGCTAGTCCAATAAGCCTAAATAACAAGGCATAAAAGGGTTAATATTTAATTCCTAATTCATGTCTGTCTGCTACGAAATGGGATGCTGGGGGTTTGGTGATATATAAACAAAGCGTACGCGCTTCGGCTCGGGATAACCCTTCGCCGGCGCACGTACGATAGATGCGTAGCTGCTAGGTGCCGGGGGCAGATATCCGGTGTTGATATCAACGTTCCGACAGTATTATCTAGTCTGGTTATAATATAGATTAAATCTTCTAGAATATAGAGAGAAGAATAATAGAATAATTACTCTATTAATCTTATCTAAGACAACTAGCTTTCTACATAAAATTAATAATACTAGAGAAAATATTAAGATAAATAATCAACTAGATATAGAAATAATTAATCTCTATTCTAAAGGCTGAGATAATAATAATCTATTCTAGTATATCTTAATACTAGATTTATAGAGTATTTATCTTCTTATCTAGTATTTTAGAATCTATATAGTAGAATAAAATTTATAAAATCTTAGTAATTTTCTTAATAATTAATTGTAGATAATAGTCTAGTTAGAGAAAGAAAATTATATCTATTAATACTAAAGCTATAGAATCGTAAACTAAGAAAGAAAATTCTAATAAGGACTAAGAAGTACATCATAGATTAGATTATAGTGAGTAGTGAGGCTGCAGACTAGGCATAAATAAGAAAGAAATATAGTATATTAAAATTCTTCCTCTATAATTAATAATAAAGTACTAGTTAAAAAGACTATAGAATATTAGGTCTCTTATAGGATTAGAACTAGGGCTATTCATTTCTAGTATGCCTAGGTAATTAGGATAAGATAATATTTATTTATAATAATTTAATCTAGCTGTTAGGCCAGCTACAGATAAAGAAGAAAAGTATAGAAATTATAATAGATAGTTTACTTTATATTTACTAGGATAAGTGAACTAGATCTAAAATAAATAGATTCATCGGTCTAATTCTATATAATAGTCTTAATCTTAGTATTATAATATTAATAGAGTATATTCTACTTTAGAACTACTAATAGAAGGATTACTATAATAGTATAGGCACTAGATAATTAGTAGGGTAGAAGATAGAATAGGCTTTTTCTCTTATTAGTTTAGAGTACTATAATTACTTCATTTAAGCCTTAGAGAATATATTCTAGTGCTTAATACTAGTAGGTAGATTAATAGAATGCTGTTGGGCTATATATCTATTCTAGAATAGATTAGATTTATTCTATTATTTACTAGCTCTGTGTAGATGAAGGCGCTTGATAGTAATAGAATTATTAGATAAGGGTAGACTTAGTAATCTGGCTTTAGGTTTGCTTAGAGAGGTTTTTCTTTTATTTCTATTCTATGCTAGAGCTGATTTGATAGGAGGATAGGATAAAGAATAAACTAGATTATTATTATTTAGACTAGGTGGGTATAAAATTAAAAGAGGGCTATTAGATAAATTAATACTAGGTTTTATTAGTGTACTAGAATTCTTAGAGACTAGTATTAGTAAGACTAGCCTGGAAATTAATAGTACTCCTATATACCTAATTACTAAAAAAAAGAATTTTGGCCGGAACACGAGTTTCGGCACTTTTTGTAAAACAGTCGTTTTTACACGTTTTAGAGGGCCTTATAGGCTTCTCAGCACCCAAAAACCCCCATGTGGACGTCACCAGGACCCCCAAA
>JAMAGM010000096.1:0-21840 GCA_023626175.1 Talaromyces sp. PX1902
AAGCTACTCATACGATACGGGTCTGTCATATACTATAAGTATCTATATGGACGATAAACTTGATTAATAATAATAATGGCTGTTAAGGCTATTAATGATATTACTAGTCCTAATAGACTTATATTAATCCTACTAGTATTCAGAGTATATCCGTGTATAATGGAGTAAGACCCCTCTGTCCTATCTATTCTAGAAAGAGCAGCGGCCATATGAAAAGCAATAACTGAGGTTCAAAAAATATATATAGAATAAGATATTAAGGATGTGTTTAATATCTAAAATGGACTCTTATTAGTAGCAGTCTATATACTCCTACTAAATTTAGACGTGCTCGTATAGTGTGAGGGGAAGACTAGATATGTAGATAAATAGACTAGACTATATAAGCTAGTAAGTATTAATAGAGAAATATATATTATTATATTTTCTAATAGATTAATCTTATTTTATACTACTATTATCAAACTGTACTAAAGTCTAATTAAAGATATTAAGCTAGATAAGCCTAGTAGCATCTCTAGGGAAACTATTCAAAATGAGATAATAGAAGGCTTCTCTAAGGGTTCTACTAAGTCTTATAAATAAGAAAGACTCTGATTATGATCTATTATTAAGATTCTACTATACCACCCTAAATTATATCTATAAGTAATATATGAGGAAATAGGATATTAATTTATTAAATCTTGATATAAGAAAATTGATGATCTATTAGAAAAAGAAGTCTTTAAAATAGTAAATATATTAAATATTCCTTCTAGTATATAAATATTTAATCTATGATTTGTGGATAAGATTAAGCTTTGTAGAACTAATAAAGTCTATAAGAAATTATATTTAGTTATATAAATTTATAATAATATTAATAAGATCTCTATTTTAATAGAATTATTTATAATTTAATGTTATAGCTAATACTTAATATTATATCTTATTCTATATAAAAAGGATTTAAAGCTCTATCTATAGGATATAATATAGGCCTATATATAATTAATAATATTTTTTAATTAAGATTTTTATATATAACTGCCACTAGAGCTTACTAATATATTTAGAAGCTTAATTCTTAAGATTATTTAATCTTTATATAGTATTCCTAAAATAGATAATTACTAGTTCTATATATATTATTATTATTATATAGATTAGTTTAATATAAAGACTTCTATATATAATTTATACCTTCTTTACTATATTAAACTAAATACTAGCTTTAGTATAATTAATATATAAATAGATAATATATTACTACTAGCTAATAAGGAATTTATACTATATAAATAATAAGAAATTAAGAATACTAGAATTATAAATAAGCTCTAGAATATACTTTTATATTAATAATTATTAAAATTTAATAGTGGTCTTATTTTAGAGTCTATCTAGGGAATAATACGAGGCCGGAACACGAGTTTCGGCACTTTTTGAAAAACAGTCGTTTTTACACATTCTAGAGGGCCTTATAGGCTTCTCAGCACCTAAAAACCCTCATGTGGACGTCACCAGGACCCCCAGAGGCCCCTGGAGGCCCCATATCAACAAAGGGTGGATTAGGGGTCGTTAGTAGCCACCAACCCCCAACACCAGGAAATCAGGCCCCAGAAGCCTCGCAGGCGTCAACCCAGCCATCTCTAGGCTGGTTATACTCAGTCAAATCAATCCAGGGGTCTCTAGGCATCGCCCAGGCGTCACCACAAGCCCAGAGACCCCAACAGGCCTTCGAAACAGACCCTACAGACCAGCTGCTCTCAGGGCTTAGAAACACTATTAAGGCACCATTTAAGAGTAGAAATAGGGTCGCTAAGACCCCTAGCAATGAATACAACCTCCGGAAGAGACCCCACGTCGGCTCCAGCATAGAAAACAACACTCCAGGCATCTCAGGCCTGGTTATGGAATACTATAAGGACCTTATAGAGCCTATCCTACAAGAGCGCGCAGGGCTCAAGACTACTATTAAGAACCAGGCAGCCCTTATAGAGTCCCTCTGACTTAGGGTGGACCACCTAGAACGTGTGGTACAGGCCCTAGAGACCTCGAAAATCATCCCCCTCAGCGCACCTATATCCACGGAGGTTGGGACAAGCGACTCAGCGCCAAGGCCCGTTCCCGAATCCGGGCTAGCGCCAGCCCAAAACGGGCAAGCACCCGTAGCTAGTGGCCTAGCACCTAGTTTGAATGGACCCCAAGACCCACCCCGGCATCAAAATCACGAGAATCGACAGACATCAACCTCACCAGCGCCAGTGAGCTCCCAGGTAAGACCCAGAGCGCTAAAACTAGCCACTAAACCCACCCAGGCACCCCCAGAGCCAGCACCTAGAAAGCAAGACCCAAGGGCAACATACGCCCAACAAGCAAGCACTGGGGAATGGACTACCGTGCGATATAGCAAGCAACAAGCAACGCCTACAGCAACTAACAAGCCTAGGCCAGTCCCAACAAAGCCTACTAGCACCCAGAGCAAAGAGGAACGACGCCTAATCTTCCAACGTGAGGAGCCTCTAGATACGCTTCATAGGGATACCCAGGATATTGTCTTAGGGCTCAACAGGGCGTTAAGCAATGTAGGCATGCCCAACTTTGTAAGAGCAGTTAATGCTGGATATACTGCTTCAGGGCACCTCACAGTGCTCCTCCAAGAGGGTACGCCCAGCAACGTGCTCGTGCCTGCCTATAACGATATGCTTATCACCGCCGCACAGAGATATGACCCAGCAGTCATCTCCGTGGAGATTAGTGAGCAATGGCAGCGTGTTAAGGTCCATAGAGTCCCCGTGCACCGCTATATAAATAGTAAGAACGGCCTAAGCCTAGCCCAGGAAGAGATAAAGCTCCAGGGAGTGTTTAAGCTCAAGCAGGACCCCGTCTGATTGGTAAGCCCCAGAAAACTAAAGACTAGGAAGCAACAAAGCACTACCATAGTAATCACCATGGGCTCTGGAGATAACGCCCATAAGATAATCAAATTTGGCCTCTAATTCAGCACTTAACGCCATACAACAAAGGCTTACAAGGAGGTCAACCCCAAGAGCGTGTACACTTAGTGCTGCGGAATAGGGCACTCTAACCATCTTAAGTGCAAAGGCTAGCCCCCTAAGTGCTCGATCTGCGCCAAGGACCATAAGACGCTAAGCCATGCCTGCAACGTGGTAGAGTGTAGGGGTAGGCCCAGTAAAGCATACCAACACTACCTAATCAAGTACGCCAACTACAGTGAGGCTCATGAGGCCACGTCCCCAAAATGCCCCTTGGTAAAGCAGGCGCGTAAACACGCTCTCCAGCGTATACGGGATCACCATCTGCAACACCGACTCCCAGCAGGTCAACAAGTAGGCATAATAGTGCCACTACCCCCAAAGCCCTAATTAGAGCCCCCAAAGGAGAGCTTTCTAGGCCTAACACCAGTGGACACCCCAGGCCCAGAGCCAAATGATATTAAGCTAATAGATATAGAAGCAACGCCTATAGCAGTTCCAGACTCACCCCCAAGTCAGGGATCATATTAGTGCTTCAACACAATTATACCCACACCAGCGCCATAGTCCATACAGCATTGGAGGCAGCGTTAGAAGCTAATACGGAGATAGCATATCTCTAGGAGCCCCCAGTAAGTAAATATAATATAAGCCACCCAGGCTTCTTATTTTACTAGCCAGAGGGCCCTAGAGAGCATACCCATGTGGTGACCACAGTTAGACAGGATATAGTAATTAATATGATTATCAAGGCCTGAATAGACCTGGTAAACCACCCCTACTTTATAGCAGTGAATATTATGGAGCAAGGCAGGCACACCAGAATAGTGAACTATTACAATAGCTAGTTAGAGGCCTCTCACACGTACGCTGGCAGAAGCCAGCATAACCAGAGAGCCCTTATAGATGTGAATTAAGACCCTATCCTACAGAGTAGATACCTAATTCTTAGGGATTTTAACGCCCATAGCCCTATATAGAATGCCCTAAATTCAACAAGGAAAAACACGGAGACCCTAGAGAGGCTTATTAATAGATATAGCCTATTTATTAATAACGAACTAGATATACCTACTAGGCCCTATAAGACCCAGGTCTCTCAGGGGGCAACTAGGGGTGAGAAGAAGCCTAGCACCTCAATTATTGACCTTACAATCAGTAATAAGGCACTAGGGCCACTAGATAGTTAGAAAATAGAGCAACCAGGCCTAACCACATCAGATCATCTAATTATCTAGGCCTCATGGGAGCCCCAAGAAGAAGAATCTAACCCCCAAGAAGCAATAATTATTGAGTAGGATATTAGCACTCTAATAGGGGACGCAGAGAGAATAGAAGCAGCAGAGCACACCTAGATAAAGCTCACAAGCCCCTATCCAAACCTAACAGACAACTGCTCTTCGAGGGAGATAGAAAAAGAGACTATATTAGTAGAGAACTCTCTTATTAGAGTGCTTAGAGCACATGCCTGGGAAATTAGATTCTATACCCAATCAAAGCGCTAGTAGGGCCCTTAGATAATTAAGGCTCGGAGGGTCTACAAAAAGGCTTATAAAACATATCACACCAGAGAGCTCAGCGAGAAGGACCACCGAGAAGCCTGGAAAGCCTACTACGCTACTATATAACAAGCAAAAAGAGAGTATTGGGAGGCCTTCTTACAGAGAGCGGATGAGGACTCTAAGACAGAAGAAAAGCAGTGTTGGGTGGCATTATATTACACTAAACCCACCACCAACGGCATCACGCCAGCCCTTCTACACCCAGATACAGAGGAGGTGGTGGTGGTAACATTTAATGAGAAGAAGGCTCTCTTTAGAGAGCAGGCCTTCCCATAAGCCCTAAAGAGTAACACTAAGATTGACCTCCTAGGGCCTAGAAACGCCCATAACCTGATAACAGAATTAACTATATAAAATATAATTTTTAGCCAGGAGGTCAAAAAGGCTCTAGGCGTCGATTTACTCAACTTCTGCGCTATCTAGCTGCTCTGGTAATTAGATCAGGCCTAAGTAATAGCACTGATTAGGTAGTACATTAGGCTAGAGGTCCACCCCAGGACCTAGAAAACCACCAAAGGGATGCTCCTATAGAAGCCTAATAAGAACCACTATATAATAACAAAACACTACTAGGTAATAAGCCTGCTTAAGTATCTAGGTAAGGTAGTAGAGAAGCTAGTGACAGAATTCATTACCAAATTTGTAGAGTCTAGGGAGTTGTTTTATAAAGGCTAATTTAGTAGGCATCAACAGCACTCCACAATAGACACCATAGTGTGTCTTATAGACAAGATTGAGCATGCTTAGGGGAACCATAAGATTAGAGCATGCCTATTCATAGATATTAAGAGGGCCTTTGACTACGTGGTGAGGAGCAAGCTTATAGAAGATCTCCAGGAGGCCCAGCTAGATGGGGATTTGATACGCTGAGTGGCCTCCTTTTTAATAAATTAACAGGCGTTCCTCATTATTAACAGTCACCTAGGCCTAGAGACCTCTATTAACTCTAGCTTACCCTAGGGCTCACTGGTATTATCTATCCTCTTTATATTATACATACAGTTACTAGCAACCACCATTAAAACCGCGGTCCTGGGCGTTAAGGGACTATCCTTCATAGATGACTAGGGGCTTATTATAGTGGCTAGATCAATATAAGAGGCCTATAAGGCCCTACAACATGCTGCTAAGATAGCGGTAGAATAAGGAATAGAAAATAGAGTCCAATTCGACCCAGATAAGACAGAGCTGGCCTTCTTTACAAGGATACATAAGAATCGATTTAGGGAAGAGATTAGAGACACTAAGATCACCATTAGGAGGGTTATTACTAAGATAATACCCAATACAGTATGCTGGTTAGGCATAATATTAAATAGGAAGCTCACCCTCCAGTGCTACTACATGACATGCCTCTAGAAGGCTATAGGCACCGAGACACGACTCTATACGCTCTATAGGGCTAATAGCCTTACCCCAGAGCTCGTCCAGAGACTCTAGCGAGCCACTGTACAAGCCCAAGCTCTCTAGGGCTCCAAGCTCTAGTGGCAGGGCCAAAGAATGTGGGCCCAAGGCCTATAACATCTTATCAACCGCCAAGCAAGATCTATTACAGACATGCTCCCAAAAGCACTAATAGGGGCCCTGATTCGGGAGGCAGCCCTAGAGCCAGCAAGTGTATTATTAGATGCGAGGAAAGCAAGATACGTAACAAGACTTCTATTATTACCTAATACCCACCTAACAGCGCAGTTACTCCTAGTTATGCTCTAGCACGGGGATGCCCATACCCAGCCTAGAGAGTAGCCCTTAGACGACTAAGAATAGGCTCAAAATAGGACTTAAGCACCTAAATAGATAGACCAAAGACTAGCAAAGTACCTAGCTCAACGCCTAACCAAGGACCCGTCAGGGGGGATTGAACGTACTATGGAATGAGCATAAGAGGCTTTTCCTAGGTCTATCTGGGTCACTAGCATAGAGATAGCACTACAAGAAATAAACCAACAGCGCCTAGGAACAACCCTCTGATCGGACAGCTCTAGACAAGAAAACGGGCATACCAGCGCCGGTGTGGCGCTCTAGCCAATGCCTAAGGCCCCATGGGAGAGCCTTGAAGTACTTATAGGCACTGGATATAAGGTCTTTAATACGGAATTGGTGGCTGTCACTTTAGTGTTAGAATGGGCACTAGATAGGTATCTCCTAGGGCCTATTTATGTCCTTCTTGATACTCAAAATACTATCAACCGCCTACAAACAACAAAACCAGAACCCAGACAGGCCCTAGCTCTCAGGACTCATAAGGCGGCGTTACGTCTAGCCTCTAGCAGTCATCTAGTCACAATATAGTAGGTGCCTGGGCACAGTAGAGTGAAAAGAAATAAGCTCGCAGACCAGGCTACTAAATATGCCGCTGTCAAGCCCATGGGGCCTAGCTTCAAAGGCCTATCATTAGCCTAGATTAAACGTGCCTACACTAAAGCAAGAAATAAAACAATACAAGAATAGGCCCGTGAGAATGTCGTTCAAGGGACTCACCAGCGAGGAAGAGCCTATAGAATGCCACGAGAATAGACATTAGATAAGGCCACTAGGAAAGCGCTAAAGCACCTAGCTAGCCATTACTACCAGTTAAAGACTAGACATGCCCCAATAGACTTATATCTACACAAAATTAGTGCCCAGAACTCCCCAGAGTATAAGGCCTGCGGTACACTAGAAGAGACAGCTTCCCACATTCTCTTTAAGTGCCATAGACACTCTAAGCCTAGAAAAGCCCTCTATCAAGAGTTTATTGACACCAGAGTCCCCTTATCTACAGCGGCAGAGGATGCCCCAGAAGCATATCTATTTAGTAAGCCCAAGGCCACACCGGTACTGCTCCATTTTCTCAGGGGCGTCGACCTCTTTAGGGATACCACTCGCGCCACTAAAGAGGCAGAACTAGGGGATCAATGGGGATGGGAAGCCCTAAGGGAGTGGGAGGATGAGGGGGTTAGATAGGGGGATAGGCACCCTAGTGCTTAAGCGCGGCCACTAGGGCCCTTACTCACTAGGGGTGCCCTTATATTAGAAACTATAAGGGATTCTTATAGGCATAGTGGCCTATAAGCACGCCCAAAAGTCCCTGGCGGATACACCGTATGGGGGCGAGATTAAGGCCTAGAATTACATACCGTTGGAAACTCTTAGGGGTGAGCCCCTAGGCCCTAGGCCTAGGGCCCTACTCGAACACGTGTCTGTCATAACCCATAAGGTTGCATATAGACGTTAAATATGAATAAATAATAATAGGGAATAATACTAAGTTAAAAATATATTTATATACTAATTTATACTATATAATAGTATAACACTAATATGATAAGCTTAAGAGAAAAAATCTAGAAGAATATAATTCTAGCAGAGTAGTATATTATTTAATATATATTAGATATTTATATTATTTCTATATACTAACTTAAAGCCTTATTTAATCTATTATATATTACTTAAATAATAAGCTTAATAGAGAATAATATTAAAGTATTAAATAAGTATTTAGAATAGTAATATAATAATATTTCCTAAGGACTATATTTTATATTATTTAATATTAATTCTTTATGTCTGATATGCTTTGCTGATTCTTTATTTATTAATAATAAGAATCTTATATTATAAATTAGCTTTATTATTATATTAGCTAATATCTCTAATAATATTAATATTATATATTAGTTCTTTATTAAATATAAGTGTGTTATCTGAAGTGTATTAGTTTTAGAGCTATATATAATAATCTATAGATTTAATACTATTATAGCTATTAAGACTACTATTATTGAGTTACTATATCTGTCCGAACTATTACTACTTACTATCTATACTAATTTAAAAAGTTTATATGAATGTCTTATTAAGTTGAGCACTATTTAAGAAAAATGTCTTATAATAGACCTTATATGTCTTTACTAATTATATAAATGTTATAAAATAGTAGAAATTAAGTAGATTAATAGTGATATTAATCTAGTAGATATTATAATAAAGAGTAAGCCTTGCTATATTTTTAAGCAGTTTATTAATATTAATAAGCTCTATATTGAAGCAAGTGTGTAGATTAAATATTTAATTATATTATTAACTATATATATATTAAAGTATAAGAATATAGTATTTATAGTATTAATATCTACTAATATTGACTAGATTGATATATTATTTTCTTATATTTTATTCTCTTACTCTAGTTACTTAGATTGTCATTTATTACTATTTTTAATTGTTTTTATTCACTATCTTATCAGCTCTAATATATATAAATTGTACCTCTATCATTCCTATCTTTCTTTCTAAGAGCTGCTAGTGTCGGAACGTCGATATTAATACTGGATATCTGCCCCGGCACCTAATAGCTACGTATCTATCGTACGTGCGCCGGCGAAGGGTTATCTTAAGCCGAAGCGTGTACGCTTTATCTATATACCGCTGGACCCCCAACACCCCATTTCGTAGCAATCAGACATGAATTAGGAATTAAATATTGATTCTTTTATGTCTTGTTATTTAGGCTTGTCGGACTAGCCTGTTCCTAATCCAATTGAGCTGATCTTGGACCGGACGAACCGACAATTAGATTATAGTATAATTTATAAGATTTAATTTTTTATATTATTTTTTAGATTATTATAAAACTAATCTTATAGTCTTTAATTATTTTATTTAAGATATCCTAATATCTAAAGGAATTTTAAGATATATTCTTCTATAGATCTATATTATTAAATATTTTTAATTTAATAGATAGCTTTAAGCTTTTTATTAACTAATCTAAATAGTTAATGAAATTTTTCTTTAAAATATATAAAGTTACTAAATAGTTAGATAGTTTTAATTAATAGCTATTTATTATTGTTTTTAATTTATTTAGTTATATATAAAATAAATTATTTTATTACTTTTCTAGTAAGGAAGCTTAATATTATAAAAATTTTATCTTATTATAAGGCCTTATAGGCCTCTTATATTGATCTAGCCGCTATAATAAGCCCCTAGTTATCTATAAAGAATAGTCTCTTAATATCTAGGACCGCGGTTTTAATAGTAGTTGCTAATAACTGTATATATAATATAAAAAGAATAGATAATACTAGTAAGCTCTAGAATAAGCTAGAGTTAATAGAGATTTTTAGATCTAAATAACTATTAATAATAAAGAACATCTATTAATTTATTAAAAAAAAGACTATCTAGCATATTAAATCCCTATCTAGCTAGGCCTCCTAAAGATTTTTTATAAGCTTACTCTCTATTACATAATCAAAAATCCTTTTAATATCTATAAATAGATATATTCTAATCTTATAGTTCCCCTAAACATGCTTAATCTTATCTATAAGACACACTATAGCATTTATTATAGAGCACTATTAGTGCCTACTAAATTAATCTTTATAGAATAACCCTCTAGACTCTATAAATTTAATAATAAATTCTGCTACTAGCTTCTCTATTATCTTATCTAGATATTTAAATAGACTTATTACCTAGTAGTACTTCACTATTATATAGCAGTTCTTATTAGACTTCTATAGGAGTATCCTTTTAGCAGTTTTCTAGATTTTAGAGTAGATCCTTAGCCTAATATACTATCTAATTAGTACTATTATTTAGACCTAATCTAGTTACTAGAGTAGCTAAATAGTGTAGAAATTAAATAAATTAATACTTAGAGCCTTTTCAACCCTCTAGCTAAAAATTATATTTTATATAGTTAATTCTATTATTAGATTATAGATGTTTCTAGACCCTAAAAGGTCAATCTTAGTATTACTCTTTAAGATTTATAGGAAAGTTTATTCTCTAAAGAGAGTTTTCTTCTTATTAAATATTATTATTACTATCTTCCTTATATTTAGGTGTAGAAGGGCTAGTATAATATTATTAATAGTAGATTTAGTATAATATAATACTATCTAATACTATTTTTCTTCTATCTTAGAGCTCTTATCTACTTTTTATAAAAAGATCTTCTAATACTCTCTTTTTACTTATTATATAGTAGTATAGTAGGCTTTTTAAGCTTCTTAGTAGTCCTTCTTACTAAGCTCTTTAATATAATATACTTTATAAGTCTTTTTATAGACCTTCTAAGCCTTAATTATCTAAAGGCCCTATTAATGCTTTAATTAAATATAGAGTCTAATTTTCTAAGTATATACTCTAAGCACCCTAATAAAGAAGTTCTTTATTAATATAGCCTCTTTTTTTATTTTTTTTGAAGAGTAGTTATCTATTAGACTTAGATAAAGACTTATAAGTTTTTTCTAGATATATTTTATTATTTCTATTCTTTCTATATCCCTTATTAGAGTGCTAATATTCTATCTAGTGACTATTACTTCTTAGAGATTAGATTCTTTTTCTCAGGGCTCCTATAAGGCCTAGATAACTAGATAATCTAATATAATTAGACTTAATTACTTTATTTTCTAACTATCTAATGGCTTTAATGTCTTATTATTAATTATAAGATTAATAATTAAAATATTAGGCTTCTTCTCATCTCTAATTGCTCTCTGAGAGATCTAGATTTTATAAAGCCTAGTAGACATATTTAGTTTATTATTAATAAATAGGCTATATCTATTAATAAGCCTTTTTAGGGTCTCTATATCTTTCTTTATTGAATTTAGAGCATTTTATATGGGACTATAGGTATTAAAATCTCTAAGAATTAGGCATCTATTCTGTAGAATAGGGTTCTAATTTATATCTATAAGGACTCTCTAGTTATACTAGCTTCTACTAGTGTATATGTGAGAGGCCCCTAACTAGCTATTATAATAGTTTACTACTCTAGTATGCCTGCCTTGCTCTATAATATCTATCACTATAAAGTAGGAGTAATTTACTAGATCTATTTGGGCCTTAATAATTATATTAATTACTATATCCTATCTAATTATAGTCACTATATAGGCATGCTCTCTAGGGCTCTCTAGCTAGTAAAATAAGAAGTCTAGATAGCTTATATTATACTTATCTACTAAAAGTTTCTAGAAATATATTATCTCTATACTAGCTTTTAATATTATTTTTAATGCTATATAGACTACAGCACTAGTATAAATATAATTATATTAAAGTATTAATATAATCTCTAACTTAAAGATAAATTTAGAACTACTATAGGTATTGCTTCTATATCTATTAATTTAATATTATTTAGCTCTAGGCTTAGAATATTTATTAGTATTAGGTCTAGAAAGCTCTTTTTTAAAGGCTCTAATTAGGGCTTTAGGGGTAGTAGTATTACTATACCTATTTATTGACCTGCTAGGAGTTAGTATTATAGATAATAATCCTATATATACTAGAAAGCATGTTTATATGCCTACTTTATTAAAGAGTATCTTAGAGATATAGCTTTATAAATCTTATTATAGTTAATATACTTAATTAGATAGTATTAGTATACTTTACTAAGTTTATTTTTATACTCTATTACATTATAGGCATAGCTTAATATTTTATAGTCTCTAGTATAGATTAAGCACTTAGAGGGCTAGCCTTTATATCTAAGATAGTTAGAGTGCTCTATTCCACAGCACTAAGTATATATACTTTTAGGGTTAATCTTCTTATAAGCCTCTATTATATAGTATTAAATACTAAATTAGAGACTAAATTTGATTATCTTATAGATATTATTTCTAGAGCTTATAGTAATTATTATAATAACACTTTATTACTTCTTAATCTTTAATTTTCTAGGGCTTACTAATTAGATAGAGTCCTATTTAAGCTTAAATACTCTCTAGAGCTCTATCTCTTTCTAAGCTAGGCTTAGACTATTCTTACTATTTATATAGCAGTGTATAGGGACTCTATAGATCTTAATATGCTACTATTGTTTACTAATCTCTATAGAGATAACTGCTAGATTATATCTCTATATAATAGTAATAAGTATATTATTATAGGCAGGCACGAGCATATTACTGGATATACTCTCTTAGAGGAGCATTATAAGATACTCTAAAGTAGCATATTTAGTATTAATTATTCTTATAAAGTTAGACATACCTATATTACTTAATACCCAGTTGAGCTCTAAGACAATATCCTAGGTATTCCTATAAAGTGTATCTAGAGGCTCCTTATATTAGAAGATTAAATATTATTTCTTTTTACTCTAGATACTAATAGGCTTTGTTAGGACTAGCCTAGGCTTATTAATTACTATAGATATTGCTTATTGCTTATTATATCACATAGTAGTCTATTCCCTAGTGCTTACTTGTTAGATATATATTGCTCTTAGATCTTACTTTCTAGGTGCTAGCTCTAGGAGTGCCTGGGTGGGTTTAGTAGCTAGTTTTAGTGCTCCAGGCCTCATTTGGGAGCTTACTAACGCTAGTAAGGTTAATATCTATTAATTCTTATGATTTTGATGCTAGAGTAGGTCTTAAGATCTATTTAAACTAGATATTAGGCCACTAGCTATGGGTATTTGCCTATTTTAGGCTGGTGCTAGCCTAGATTTAGGAATAGGCCTTAGTGCTAAGTCGCTTATCCTAACCTCTATAGATATAGATGCATTAAGGGAGATAATTTTTAAGGCCTCTAGAGCCTATTTTACACATTCTAAATGGTTTACTTTAAATTAGAAGGACTCTATAAGGGCTGTCTAGTCCTTAATAATAGTTTTAAGTCCTATATGCTTTTATAAAATAGATCTTATAAGATCCTTGTAGTGTTCTATAACTAGGCTTAAGATGTCTAGAATATTATTTTCTATACTAGAGCTGACATAGGGTCTCTTCTAGAGGTTATATTTATTACTAAGGGCTTTAGTGACTCTATTTCTACTTCTAAATAGTGTTTTAATAGTATTTTTAAGCTCTAAGAGTAGCTGGTCTGTAGGGTCTATTTTGAAGGTCTATTAAGGTCTCTAGGCTTATAGTAATATCTAGATGATGCTTAGAGATCTCTAGATCAATTTGACTGAGTATAATTAGCCTAGAAATAGCTAGATTAACGCCTGCGAGGCCTCTAGGGCCTGATTTCCTAGCATTGGGGGTTAGTGGCTACTAACGACCCCTAATCCACCTTTTATCGATATAAGGCCTCTAGGGGCCTCTAGAGGTCCTGGTGACATCCATATGAGGGTTTTTAGATGCTGAGAAGCCTATAAGGCCCTCTAGAACATATAAAAACGACTGTTTTTCAAAAAGTGCCGAAACTCGTGTTCTGGCCTATTCTATAAATTATATTTTCTATAATATATTAGTTTGTAATAATATTTATTCTAATAATAAATATTATAAAGCTTATTTAATTTATCTAGTTTTATAGTATACTTTACTAGAAAATATTCTTTAATTAAGAATTATTATTTAATTAGTTACTAGAAATAAAAATAGATAAGATATAAGATCTTAAAGAGAATTTATTTTTTATTAATTTATTTTAATATATTAGCTTAATTTATAATTTAAAGTAAAATTAATTTACTATTTTAATAGGCCTAATAATTTTAAATTTATTAAAGAGAACTACTTTCTTTTTAATAGCTATTAAAGTATTATTAGATTTTTTTTCTTATTATAAATTATTAGGCTAAATTAATAAAAGATAAATATATTAATATAAATAGAAATTTCTATATTAAATAATAAACTAAGTAAACTAAATAAATTATTCTCTATATCTAAAAGGGCTTTAATAAATAATATAAAATAATAAAGTATCTTGAATATTCTATATTATATTATATTAATATTTAAAACACTAAGATTATTACTTATAAAAAGAAAAATAGCTTAAAGTAAAATTAAAGAATATAAATTAAAATAATAATAAATTACTCTAATTATAATTCTTATTAAAAACTATTATAATTTTATTAAAATAAAAAGAATTAAAGCTAGAGATTAAGAAAATAAAGCTATATCTAATTTATAAGTTAAAAAATAAAAAATTAGTAATAGAATAATAAATTAAAAGCTATACTTACTATAATAAATAAAATTAATAAAAGAAAAAAAAAAGGCTAATAAAATCCTATTAAGAATCTTATATATAGAAAAAGCCTACTAGTATTAAAATTATATCTTAAAAAATAATATATTAAAAAAGATATTATTAAATATAATATCTAATCTATACTTTAAATTATTTTATAATTATAATAAATTTTATCTTCAAATTTAAATACAAGCTTTGTATTAGTAAGAACTATCTATAAATCTAATTTAGTCCTAGGGCTGTGACTATATAAGGAGGGGGATAGCTATAAGGCTATAGATTAAATAGTATTATAGATAACCCTCCATACCCTAGGCACGTAATATATATGATCTTGGATAGGCTTAGTTATGTATTAGTCAGCAAACAATATTCATATCGAGGCCGTAGGGGGCCTGATTCCTAGAGAGCAGCAAATAGCTGCGAATGCTACCAACACCTACGTTTCTCACCCTATCTAGTGCCCGTACTGTTACGCCCTTGTAAACCCCCTCTCACACTATAGCTCTAATTAGAAGCTCAAGCTTATATATTATCTTATAATAAGGTATACAGCGCATACGCTTTAAAAAGCTTATCTATTCAATAATCTAATTAATATCTTTCTTAGAGAGCTTCGGGGTCTGACCCTGAGTCTTTTTAGTAGACTTCCGCATAACCCAACTTGGGTCGACACCTTTAACCCAAAACCTAACCCAGCCTGGGTCTGGGTTGAGCTTCTCTAACCTAGACCCAATCTAGACCTAATATTAAAACCCCAATAAAATCTATTAAAACTTAATATGATCTAACTTTTATATAATTTTAATTATAAACTTATATAATTATTAAAATACTATACTATTTTTTATACTTATTCTAGATAATACTAACTATTATTATATATTTATAATATAAATCTCTTTAAAATATATAATATAACTTAAGATTTTTTCTATCTAGATTTAGTTTATAATTAATTACTAATAAAAATATTAAAAGAAAATAAGTGAGAAGAGCTAGAGTTAGAAGCTTAATATTCTAACTAGTTTATATAGAAATATATATATATATATTTTATATTATAGAGATATATGATAGTAATACTTAGTAAATCTTTCTAGACTAAAAGTATTATTCTAAAAATATTAATCTATTCTAGTCCTAGATTAGTTTAAAAAATAAAAGAAAAATATTATAAGCTAATTTTATAAAGAGTATTTAAATAAAACTTTTATAATTATTTTATTAATTACTTTATTAAGCTTTTACTATTTAATAGTATAAGTAATTATTTTAATAATTATCTTATTAAAGATTAATTATTTTTATAAGTTTTTTCCTATAATATACCTTAAAATTTTTAAGAATTTAGAAGTGATATTAAAATAGGAATTAAGGGTTTTCTAGATTATTTAGATTTTAACTGGATTTTGACTAGATTATTACTAAGTTTTTTAGATTTTAATTAAGTTCTTCTTAGGTTTATTAGATTTATTAAGTTTTTATTAGATTATTATTAGATTTTCTAGACTAGATCTATAGATAAGTAGATCTTATAAATAAATTAAATCTAATTAATCTATATATTATTTTCTATTTACTTTTTTTATTCTTTATTTTAATAATTAAACTATTAATTTACTTTAATATTCTTAAATATTCTTATTTTATAGATATTTATTCTCTTCTTTATCTTCTTTCTTATCTATTAGATTAATTAATTATATTATAAAATTAGTACTCTAACTTCATATTCTTCTTTTATAATAGTAAAATAGATAATTTTAGCTATTTAATATTATTAAATTATCTTACCATTCTATCTATTAATTAATATATACTTAATATCTTAGATTAAAACTTTCTATAACTAAATATTCCTTAAGTAATCCTTTCTTACTTTACACGTGTTAGACTGGACTAAAGAAAAGCCTTTCTTCTCTATAATAAAATAATATATAATAAATAGATAGACTAATAGCTTTAGACTGATTTTAAGAGAAAGAATAAAATTAACTAGAATTTAATAAGATATATAAAGATTTAAGGCTACTATTACTAGATTATCTATAGTATAGATAGTACGCTAAAAGTTATATGTTAATATTATAAAGCTATTCTTAAATATCTTTATATAATTAACTTAAAGATAAAGAATAAAATATAATATTATAATATATTAATAATATAAAAATATCTAAAAATAGTTAGATGTTTAAAAAGTAAATAAGAAAAGAAAGTTAAAATAATTAAATTTCTTAAGAATAGTATATATCTTTATATCTTTATAATTTTTCTATTAAAGTTTACTTCTAGCTATATCTATTTTATTAATTTAATTAATCTTAGAGAGAATCTTCTATTACTATATCTTTCTTATAAAAAGCTTAGAAAAAAGATATCTTATAGTTTCTTATATTTAATTAACTCTTATTTTATTTTATTAAGTATTTAATATTTTAATAATTTATTTCTTAGGTTTATTTTATTTTATTATTATTAATAATTCTCTTTACTAATATAATCTACTACTAATTAAAAAGCCTTATTTAAGACTAGTAAGAGATTATTCTTTAAATATTATCTCCTAGCTTAAAAATCTTAATTATATTAGATTACTAGATATTTTTATTCTTATAAATATTTATAGTAATTACTAGCTACTTTATTAATACTAATTAGATCTATTATAAAATACTATTTAGATTTAAGCCTCTTTATAGGCTATATACTAGTATAAATCTTAGTAATATTATTCTTCAAACTCTTATAAAGTATAATCTTGAATTATAAGTCTTTAGATTAATAATAGATAATATATTTAATAATAAGATTATATTAGATTCTCTTTAACAAGCTCTACTAAATAATATTATTATTATTTAGATTCTATATTTTATTTATATTATTTAGCTTAGTCTTAACTAGCTTCTTAATCATATTAAAGTAATCCTATTAAATAACTCTACTATAATAAAATAGACAGAAAAGTAATCTAAATTAGTAAAAATAAATATATAATACTAAGAGTAAAAAATATCTTATATTTTAAATAAGATCTAGTATTTTATAATCTATATAAATACTAGTTCTTAGTACTAAAAGATATTCTATAATCTCTAAATATTAAATATAAAACTAATATCTATCTAAAATATAAAAATTTAATAAAATTTAATTTTTTTTATACTTTATTAGATAAAGTATCTATATAATATCTTTATATTATTTTATATAAAATATAACTATAAAGAGATATTATTTTAAGATAAAAAGTAGTATTAAGTTGACTATCTTTTTTATATTACTAAACTATTCTTTAACTATATAACTTAGTTATTAAAGATCTAAGATATTATCACTTATTATATATTTAAAATTTATAATAAACTCTTTAAATATTTTAAGTAATTAATAAAGTATTTATAATAAAAACATACTTTATAAAAGTAATAAATATTTTATATATTAGAAGCTAGTCAGATAAAGCTTAATAAATATTATTTTTAAACTAATTATATTCTAGAGTATATTTATATAATTAGTATAATACTAATACTAGTGAATAAATTTAAATTCTTTCTTATAAAGAATTAGGATTAGAAATAGTAAGATATCTATTATAAGTCCTTTTAATAGACTCTTATTCTATATTAAAAGTAACTTTTAATAATCTACTAGTCTTCTAATAGATCTTATTTAATTACTTAGTTAAGCTTAAAGTTTAATAAAATATTAAATAAAAGTTAGACATAGCTAAATATAATAACTAATAAAACAATCTAATATCTTAATAGTAATTAATTTATAAAGAGTTTTTATAGAAATATTTTAATTAGTTAATAGATATTATTTATATTATATCTTTTATATTCTAGAAAAAGTATTAAACTTGCTTTTTAGTAATTATTACTCTTATATAAGATATACTCTCTTTCTTTATAATAAATATAGGAATAGAATAGCTCTTTAATACTATATAAAATATCTATTATTATTATTAAAGAAGAATAAAATTGTAAATAATTAAAGAATTAATAATATTTTTTTATATTTTATAGTTTAATATAGAAGAATAGAAGATAAAATTTCTAAAGAAATTCTTCTCCTATAAAGAAATAGAATCTATAAAAAAGAAGAAGAATAAAAAGCTAGATAAAATTAAAATAGATCTAATTAATAATATTAAAAAATAGAATACTATACTAAATAATAAAATAAAACTAAATAAAATAGATAAAATAGATAAAAAAAATAAAGCTTAAATATTACTAATAGAATAGTTGGATCTACGGAATGGCGGTCCAAAATGACCGCTACTGCAGCCTCATACGGCGGCATTTCCACTGCTCTGTCCGCGGCAAACCGGCTGCCGCTTTAACGCCTGGTCCCGCACGTCGTCCCTGATTCGCCGCGGGCACCCTTAGTCACTGGCTTGTTTTGCAACAGAGAGGTCGTGATCGAATCCTGTTCGCAACAGAATCAGGATCCCATTGCGTATAAGACCTCTGCGACCAGCTCCAGTGCCGTCTCCCGCTGACCGGCCTGATCGCCCACCGTATAAGATGGCACCAACTCCCCCGTCTCACCCGTTCGTCTACCGGCATCTACTCCCCTCCCTCCCACCTGTTCCTTTCCCAGATCTTCCCAAATCCATGCATTGCCTTGTTTCCCTGATCTCTCCATCATACTACCTTCTCCCATGGAACCATCGCCACCATCACCCTCACCTCCTCCGTCTGCGAATCCCGAGGAGCATCAATACTGGACAGACCCAATCCTTTGCGACGAAACGCGAGCCAAGCTCGAATATTATCGAAGCTTAGGATGGCTTCCTCCCAATCACAAGCCTAAGACCCTGGAGGGCATCGCTGTAGTTGAACGGTACTGGCGGAAGTAAGTTTTGGGCACCTAAGCCCTTGCTGTAGCGATGCAGAAATAACTAAACACTCAAAGGTACTGCCTCCAATCAAATGCGGACTACGAAAAGTATCTTCTCTCTGAGGACCAGGCAATCTACATGAATTTTTTCGATTGGATGCACAAGACGTCCCGTGAGAAGCGTCTCCAATCCTACGACGAATACTGGCGGCGCCTCAAGCAGTATTTCAGCTTGTTCGCCCGACGTCGTATGGAGCCAGAGGTCCAAGAACAGATGCGACGAGTATACCGTATCCCTCCCCCCTGTGAGGTACATAACTGATGGAAGAAACAGTTTATGAACAACAAATTCCCCGCCGAACACTCCATCTCTCGACGGATGAAGGAAAAACATACGCTTTCCGTGGACGCCTTCTGTATCCTGTACCGCCACCATTGGATTCATTCGAGATTTTTTCGTCATGGGAGCATGCTGATACAATTCGCTACGATCCAACTATGGTCGTCCATTACTGGAACACGGCCCGGTGTGCTTCTCCCGCAGAGAGCCTATCTACCCAACAATACGGCCGTGCGCAAACGAAAAGGAGGCTTAAATTTCCAAAGTGACATTCCCCCATATATCTCGGCCAATGGTCTTCCAGATTCGGTGTGTTATCGAGATATTGAACTCTTCTATCTTCGAGATTCGACGGGCAACCGTGACGTCCTATGTGCCATCATCGAGTTTCGCAACCTGAAAGGCCGACCTGAGGGTGCTGATGGGTAAGAGCGATCACTTCCACCCTCCCAGCCCCACCATGCTGAAGTCGGCCTCTAGAACTAAGTTTTTCATGCATTGTGATTATCAGCTCGCATACTGCCCGATATTACAAATCATCTCGTACGCATTTCGTGACAAGGCCTTCGCGAATACGACACTGACACCCGAGTTAATTTGGCAACTCCAGGTGCCAGACTACCGTACTTCTCTTCCCCTGTATTGGAAACCGGAGGTCCTTGATACTCCTCTTCTTCGGCATGTCCACTCCACAGAATACGGCCTCGAACTCCACAAATCCCTGCCGATGGCATATAGCTCCAGCCGAGAAGCGCTGCGGGAGTTGGGTCGGGATGCCAAGTTCGAAGATGATATTGGCCACTACAATTACCGGCGCTGGACTGCAAACGAGGTGAACCGTAAGTTGGCGAAACTCTACAATGAGGTCTGTCACGGTCGTCTAGTATCTGACATTCTATCACAGGGCATTTCACCAGTCAGGAGCGGCAAAGGGTGCTCGGTCAATCCGGTGACGAGGTTTATCAGAGGCACTACCAATCCCACTTTTTTCAAGGCGATCTTCAAAATGTGGTGCTTCTTCGGCCACCCCAGAAACATCTCCTTCAGGCCGCTGGGAGCATGCTCCGGAAGCGGGATCTGTCCGCTCCCTCCTCCGTACTGACCGAAGAGCAGCGTCGCGCTATCTGCCAGGACCCACGGATTTTAGAGCTCAGGCGCGCAAAGCGCGAGGCAATGGAGGAGATGCGATCTCTCGCTGGGACCAAGAAGAAAGCCCAGAATCTTTTCCCACATCTCTACGAGAAGCATGAATCGCTTTGCAAGGAGCTTTCTCAGTTGAGAAAAACATTAGCGAAGGACACCAAGGAGACCGCTAGAAAAGAGCACTTCCGTAATGCACCGATTGTTGAAGTCGACCGGCAGATCAAGCGACTTCTCGGTCAGGTTGACCCTGAGGATAGTGACGTTGACAGGTCCGACAAAAAGGACTGGGAGCTACCCACCCCGACATACATCTTCCCGGAGCGGGAACGGCTGGCTGAGAATTATTATGGTCCCGACGCGGAGAACTACGAAGAGGATAAGCTTCTTGCAAGGCGTATCCAGGTGACTAAAGATATGGTTGCGCTCAGTACCCTCTGTGAACCGAGCCGTCGGGGCAATCGAGTCAACTGGAATTTCGACGATCACGAGCCTGCGGAACCGGAAAAGCCATCCGTTCTCGAAGAGGAAACACTTGACTGCCCGACGGATGTTTGCATCATCTGTTACGGTCTATCCCGCTGTTCCGCGTCGAATCCACCTCCACACAGATTTCCTCCTAAGCGACAAGACTCTCTCCGGCGCCATGTTATCGATCGTCACCTCGCCAAAGCGTACGATGGGATCAGTTGTACCTGGAAGATATGCCACGAGGCGAAGTTCACCCACACCACGGACTTCTTGGCTCATGCCTTATACGTGCACGCATACGACATCAATATTCAACGGCAACATCTGCCTTCATGGCAACTTATTAGTGACTGTGAAGATTCATCCTTCGATGATTCAGATTCCTCTTCTGGATCCGATCGCCATTCTGGCACAGACACCCCCGCTTCCTCTATCGCATCTGAAACGACGAATATCGAGCCTCACTTGGTCAAATCTGGTTCCGTTCAATCTACATATTACCCAGTGCGCCGGTCTAAGAGAATCA
>JAMAGM010000097.1:0-20194 GCA_023626175.1 Talaromyces sp. PX1902
GCGTGCTGCGTCTGTCGTTGGCTGGGAGCCTGGTAATATGCCGTGGGTGGAAACCTGGGATGGGCCGGGCGCTTGGCTACTAGGGCATTGGAATGCTCGGAAATGGCTTGTTTATGTGGAGCGAAATGGCGCTTATGCTGGCTGGTGTTTTGACTGGCGTTTGGCCTGGTTTTCTAGCTATTATCCTGGCTGTTGGTCTTACAACCTGGATTACTATTCGGTCTATTATTTGGGCTAGCTATGGGACTGGTATCGGCATTGGGATATATAATACTCTGACACTGATCATATATCGCTTCACCCGCCTCATATTGCTGTTGGGTGTATCCATCCACTGTCCCATCTAGATATATATCTAATGCCTGCTGTTGACAACTACCCCCAATATACTCCTGCACCCGGGAATCAACCGTGGGCGGATCGCCCCAACCCTGTCCGTGGCCATCAATCAATATGATTGCCTGGCTGGCATCCCTGTCACGTCCGGCTCGTCTACTTTCCTATCCATAATCCAACAATGACCGTGTCCGGCCTACGTGGATCATCAGCTGGATATCAGGGATATTAATTCCCATGCCTAACGTACTCGTGGCTACTATCACTCTAGCGCTCTGCTTCTGGAATGATGTTAATATCCCTGGTTTATCCACTGCCTTGCTGTAATATGTGGGATATTGTAATTTATATATGATCTACTGCACGGTGGTAATTGTATTGGTATATATCACTGCTTTCCCCTCGTGGATCTGGCGAACTCGCTGCTGAATCTATTGAATCATTTGCTCTCTCGGATTATGGGATGGCCCACTAGCGCTAATCTTAATGACTTGATATGCCACGTTGGTCCGGCTAGTCCGGCTGTGGAACCACTAGATGGTGTGGGAATCTAAATACATTCGCTGGCACAACAATGATTCACTTTCCTGGGGTAATGTGGCGGTTAATAACACGATTTGTGTCTTGGCTCGGACTAATGCTCCTAGCTATGCCATCTGCTTCCGGAACTCATATCTTTCCTGCAATATGATGTGGCATTCGTCGATCACGATTTGGTCCAGCTCCTTGGTCTACTGCTTTCGGTTGATAAAGGTCTGGAATGTTTTACTAACCGCAGACTTGGGGGTCACCAATATAATAGCCGCTCCATCTATGGGATGTCGTGAATCTTATTTTATATATAATATTCCTAATGCCTGGTATTGTTGTTGAATATTAGCCTGTAATACCACTAATGGGACTACTATAATAGTGGTGTCCTCACAGCTCATCCACGCGGGTAATATGAATAATAAGCTCTTCCTAGCTCCGGTGGGCATGATGGCAATAATGGGACTCTGGCGCTGGATAATAGACTAGATAATGGCCTTTTAACTGCTATAGAATGCCGTAGTTAGTCCTATCATCTGCTGCAATGACTGGTCTATATCTATGGCTCGCGTACGGCTCTATCGCTCGATCTGGCTGGCCTACACAATATCCTGGAATAAGGTGATCGTGCTGGTGGCGATGAAACCGATGACGGACGCGAATCCTAAAAACTGATGCCATTCCTGGCTATTTTGCTAGAATTGCTGTTATTGATCTACTATTTCATCAGCTTATTCAGTGGTTTCCCGCGCATATACGGCTCTTGCTATATAGGAGCTGTGTCCAGCCTGCTTATCTGTAATCCTAGCCATAATCTAGGTCTCATCCTCATGGACATCATTCTTGGTGGTGGAATAGGGACTATAGCGAACAAATACCCGTCTAGCTCACATGTATTAGCGGCTGATAGCAATAGTAATATCATAGTATGATGCAATATTCAACATAACTCTAGATAATCCAATAATACTCTCCTATTGCAAAATCTGCTAGAATTGTTCAGACGTCCATGCGGGCTTCTACAGCGCGGATGCCTAGATATAAGGATTGATGTTTTCCTACTAATGTATCTATGTGTTAATGCGCCGTTGAAATAGCAGTATAAGCTATAAATACTATACTAGCAGTTCGCCCACTTCCTATGGTAAATATCGATGAATGATTTTGACGTCCCCACTCATCTAATAATCCTTATGATATTAGGCCACTAATATCACTATACTATTTTTAATGAATATGTTCCGGATCCTACCAATGTGGCTATTCTTATGTTGAATACTTAATAACTTAGAGGCACGAGCGGGTTGGCCCCATATGAACTGCGTCACGGCCAGTAGCTTTTCCAAAAATGCAGAGATCTATTAATAGAATACTTGTCATTATATCTATTAGATTCCTTGTCTATTAGCTTGCATGAATCGACCACGCAGCTATGAGTTATCCTAGATGTGCTGCCATAACCAGCTGGTGCCATCAACTGGCCATAGGGTTCGCAGATCTTGCACGAAACTCCACTAGGGATCCTCGTTGAATGGGTTATCGTATAGCTGATCCCATGGGATGGCTAGCACCTGATTAGGGGCGCATTGTAGCAAATCCTCCATTAATATCCGCTGCGCATCCCGCACCGTATGGTCGACTATACCATGGAACTGCCGCATTATGAATTTGACGTTTTTATATAACAGTTCATTATCATTCTACCATGTAATATGGCCCTCAGACATGGTATTGTAATGGATCTTTAATCTATATATCTGTAAATCTAATATCCATTATATTAGGCTCTAGGATCCCCGCACTATAAATCGGTCTATTATCTGCGTCACCCACTGCAAACATCCTTTCTGGGATATGGTGGGACTAGAGGATGGGGATCCTCTATACGCGCTATCCCAGTCATTTTCCTGTATGGAACTGGTCGGTTCGGCTTTATCCTTGATATTGGCTAGTTCTATGGCTTTCTGAACCACCATGAACCGCGCGAGTTTGATGATCTTGGATAAAATAAAGAGATAATCCTCTAGGGTGCGCCATCCGCCTTAATCTCGAATGTCTAATACAGCTATAGCACACACTAATGCGCAGTTATATTCCTAGTACACCACCTACTAGTTCAACAGCTTGATGCAAAAATCTAAACATGCCTGCTGGATAGAGATTAATAATAGAATAAATCTCTCTAGTATAGGATCTAGCTCAGGATCTAGATGGATATCCTTATCTATCTCATCATTATTGGTGAATGATTCTTCTTCTAAGCTGGACAACGCACTAGGTACAGGCGATAGGCTGAGTTCCTATAGACAGTGCTGTCCAGATTACAGTATAATAGACTGTCCAGGATTCTAGGGTCGAATGATGGGATAAGCAATCTACACTAATTAATTCCATGCCACTTACTATTATAGAGTGAATTGATATAAGGGATGCCTCTTATTGGATATATTATCCTAGATCTATTAAAAAAATATCAATATCTATTGCCATAAACGAACATGCTTAATAATAATCTCTAAATCCTAATATGCCTCTAGTGGCTAATACTAGGTTTGATATTATTCTGTCTGGATAGCTTCTATACGTATGAACACACTGGTGTGGATAACAGACTGCTGGCTAATCTGTTCAACCTGGCCTATAGCTATCTATATGGCCTGGATAGCACGTTCATTAAATTTAGCAATAAGAGATTAATCTATTAGGTCATCTATGGTGAGCATATCAATATATTCCAACAACTAGGTGCTAGAAAATAAATCTAAATATAACACCTAGTCTATTTAATAGAGCTATGGATTAGCCTTATCTATATAGCCCTGCTAGATTTTTTGGGTAGCTTACTTCTTGTACTCGGCATACTGCTAGCTGGCTTGTTCCTAAATTATAGATTTAGATGTGGTGAGAATGAGATAAGAATCCTCCTTTTTATTAATAATAGCAAAATATTAGGAATTTAATTATTTAGAAAACAGTTGCTAGTATAATATAGATTGATATATCTATTCCTTATACTCCTAAATAGTAGGTTATTAAAATCGGGTGGGATGGCCTTTTTAGATCATCTAGCTCTATTAATACTTTTTCTACTAATAGTGACGTATGGTGTCTTTATGCCGGTAAATATACTAATATGATTCGGGTGTCAATATATACTACCATCCAGGCATGGGATCTATTAACTGTGGGATGGCCTGGGTTCAGGTTAAGGGAATCTCTAGTTCAATAGGATCAATAGCGATATTAGGCTAATTGCGGATCTCATCACCTAGCTAGGTTCGGACTATGGGCAATATATGACTGTAAGCGTACTTTAAATAACCTTTAATCTAGCTTGGCTAAATACTATAATAGCATTCATGATATATCACAATGGGAAAACCAGCGAGTCGCTCAAAATATGCATTCTATAATAGATTGGCGTTCATTATACTGTTAATAGTAGTGGGTTATATATAGTGAATATCTAGCCTATTTTATAGAAATAAAATGGTGAAAATAAATAGGATTAGACTGGATAGATAAATACTATCCCTATTAATAGTTGGTGAAATGACTGATCAAGTGGCTAGCGAAATAACTAGCTAAATAACTAGCTAATTAGTGGTAGGCTTATATCTAATATATATACTATAATATAGCTCTGGCTGTATCCTAATAAAAATATATTATTAAACTTGTCTACTTTACAATGCTAGTACTAGTTATTAGCCTAATATATTCTACTAAAATAGTAAGCGTATATAAATAAATGGCGGAAAAACATATAGTGCAACTTTGAGTAAGATTACTTAGAAAATATTAAATGGGCGACGTAGATTTCTATAAATGGGCGACGCAGTCTTTACTCTAGATTTTTATTAGTAAAATTTTAACCCTAACCCGAACCCGAAATGGGCGACGTCGACGCCCATATACATATTTTGGATAGGCTTTATTAGTATTAATACTAAGGGTGTATAGCTCACTGCTAAGAGTTCTACTACTATAGTAGCTATTAAGTTATCTACTCTAGTATTATTAGGTTGCTAAGCTTCTAATATAATATTTTATTACTCTTGATCCTAAAATAGTGCTAATATCTTTCTAGTTCGCTATAAAAGTATTCTTATTTACTAGTAACATGCTTTCTTAGCTTTTAATTATTGCTTATAGATTACAAGTTTAATATTAATTATAGCTAAAATTTCTACTTTGGTGTGTATCTAGAAATATCTTAAAAGTTTAGATTGCTCTAATTCTTATTTATTATAGAGAGTAGGTTTATTTTTTATATCTTCTAACTTGGTACTGCTCTTTTAAGAAGACCTAGTTTAGCTCTATATTACTGGTTAGGTTGCTATATTTCATATCACGTATTACTAAGCCTTTATTAAGAGAGTAAATAAACTATAAGTAGGGTTTACAAGGACGTAGTAGTATAGGTGCTTAATAGGGTAAGAAATGTAGGGTTATATAGCGTTTGTAGCTATTTGCTGCTCTCTAGGAATCGCGGCATCTATGGCCTCACTATGAAGTTTGTTTGCTGACTAATACATGACTAAGCCTATCCGAGGTCACGTGTATCACGTGCCCGAGGTACTTAGGGCTCGCCGCAGCGCCATTCAATCCACGGCCTTACACCGGAAGCTATTCAGTAGTTCAAACAAGACATAGTCTATATCTAGTTTAAGGAACACTATTTAGAAGCTTACTCCATAATTTATTCCCACTATAAAGCTTGAATAACAATCTTATATATTTAATCACCATTAACAGTATAATGAACCCGAATCCACTACAGAATGCATATTTCGAGCGATTAATAGATTTCCCCATTATCATCTACCATGAATGCCAGTACAGTGTATGGCCCATCCAGATTAAAAATCATTTACAGCACGCTCACCATTATATATCGCCCGCGATGCAGATTCAACTTAAAGACGAGATCCGTAGCTAGCCCAATTTTGCCATCAATCCAATCAAGTTAGATATTCCACTTATTCGAAGCCAGGCTATCCTCCAGCTCATCAGTCCATTAAATAGTTAGTAGTGCCAATTATCACCTATATTATATTCATATATATGCCCCAGTATAAGTACTATACAGCAATATTAATTCAAACAACATAGTTAGAGTCAGACCTTCTATCCTAGCTATCCCACACAATCTAACATATAAATTATCCAGAAACAGCAGAAATAGGCATATTAACTAATCCAATGCTAGCAATTATTCCCACGAAAGACTGGGTCCTAGTATTTTACCATTATCAACAAAAAGGAGGACTTCTAGTCTATTCTCACCACAACCAGATCCACAATATAGGAACAAGCCAGCCAGCAGTATGCCAAGTATGAGAAGCAGACCACGAAGTAGATCAGCAAGGCCACATGGATGAAGCCAATCCATAGCTTCATCAAACCAGCTAGGTGTCATATTTAGATTCATTTTCCAGTACCCAGTTATTAGAATATATCAATATGCCTACCATGAATAATCAAATGGATCCATCCTCTATTATTGATCCTAATAAACATGCTATCTAGGCCATATGGATGGCTATAGGCCAGGTTAGATAGATCAGCCAGCAGTCCGTCTTCTATATTGGCGTGTTCGTGCATATAAAAGCCATCTAGATAGAATAGCATCAAACCTAGTATTAGCCACTAAAGGCGTATCAGGATATGGAGACTATTCTTAAGCATATTCACCTATGGTAGCAGATATTAATATTTTTTTAGTGGATATAGGAAAGTATATCTAATCAGAGACATCTTTTATATTAATTTACCCTATAATAGTAAATGGCATGGAATTGATTGATATAGATTACTTGTCCCGTTATTCAACCCCAGAATTGTAGACGGTCTATTATATTGCAACTTGGACAGCGCTATCTATAGGAACTCAGCCTATTGCCCGTATTTAGCGAGTTATCTAGCTTGGAAGATGAATCATTCACTAATAATGATGAGATGGATAAGGATATCTATTTAGATCCTGAGCTAGATCTTATACCAGAGAGTTTCACTTTATTATTAACCCCCATCCAGCGGGCATATTTAGATTTTTACATCGAGCTGTTGAACTAGCGGGTGGTACACTAGGAATACGACTATATATTAATATGTGCTATAACTATATTAGATATTCAAGATTAAAGCAGATAGCATATCCTAGAGGATTATTCCTCTATTTTATCTAAGATTATTAAACTCGCGCGGTTTATGGTAGTTTGGAAAGCTATAGAACTAGCTAATATTAAGGATGAAGCTAAACCGACTAGTTCTATGCAGAAAAATGACTAAGATAATATATAGAGAGAATCCCTATCCCCTAGTCCCACTGTATCCTAGAAAGGATATTTATAGTGAGTGATATAGATAATAAACTAATTTATAGTATAAGAATCTCAGAGCCTGATATAGTGGATATTAGATTTATAGATATATAGATTAAAGATCTATTATAATATTACGTCTGAGGGCTATATTATATAGTAGAATAATAATAAATTGTTATATAAAGATATTAAATTTATAATATAGCAGTTCTATAGTATAGTTGATTATATAGTATGAGATGCGCAGTAGATATTAATAGAGGATTTACTATAATATATCCCTAATTAGGTGCTAGCTATTCTATAGGATTAGCTATATAATAACCTATTTAATAAGAATCCCCAATAGAGTTTTGTATAAGATCCGCGAACTCTATAGCTAGTTAATAGCATTAATTGATTATAGTAGCACATTTAGGATGACTTATGGCTATATAATTGATTCATGTAAGCTAATAAATAAAGAATCTAATAGGTATAATAGCAAGCATTCTATTGACGGATCTCTATGTTTTTAGAAAAGCTGCTGGCTGTAATGTAGTTTATATAGGGCTAACCAACTTATATCTCTAAGTTATTAAGTATTTAATATAAGAACAGCTATGTTAGTGGGATCTGGAATATATTTATTAAAGATAGTATAATAGTATTAGTAGCCTAGTATTATAAGGGGTATTAGATAAGTAGAGATATTAAAATTATTTATTAATAATTATTCTAGGAAGTAAGCGACCTATTAGTGTGATATTTATAGCTAGTATTACCATTTTAATAGTATATTAATATATAGATATATTAATAGGAGGATATTAATCCCTATATCTAGGTATCTATATTATAGGAACCCATATAAATATCTGAACAGTTCTAATAGATTTTATAATGAGAGAGTATTATTAAATTATCTAGAGTTATATTAAATATTATATTATATTATAATATTACTATTACTATTAACTATTAATATATATAAGTTAGATAGGTATTTATTCACTATAATCCCTATTCCACCACTAAGAATAATAGCTATAAGAATAAGACCTAGATTATAGCTAGGATTGTAGATAAGTAGGCTAGACATAGCTTTTATATAGTAGAAGCCATATATACACAGGAAACTACTAAATAAGCCAATGAAATAGTAGATTAATAATAATAATTCTAGTAAAGCAGCCAGAAATAGCATCAGTTTTTAGAATTCATATTTATTATTAGTTCTATTACTACTAGCACAATCACTCTATTCTAGAATATTACATAGGCCAGCCAGATCAAGCAATAAAGCTATATGTGAGCCATAGATATAGATTAGTTATTGCAGCAGATAATAGGACCAACTATAGCATTCCATAACAGTTAAAAGAACATTATCCAGTCCATTATCCAGCGCCAGAGTCCCATCGTTGCCATTATGCCCACCGGAGCTGGGAAGAGCTAACACTAATTCTAAATGATTGTTATATAAGAATCATTTATTTTTGCTAACAAACGTTAGGGCGGCGCTAGGCAATCTGGATAAGAATCATTTATTAATTGATTGTTATCCCCCCGCCATATTCACCCATAGGGTTACCGCTCCAATCTGGACCAGATATAATACTAACGTAATTCACCCACACTACCGAACCGGCCACGTCTCCCGGATCCGCGCTCTATATTGATTTTAAATTATAATTTTCAAACCCCTTATATATTTACTATATGAAAAATTAACTCTTAATATTATTTAAGCATCAGTTTATTTTATATTCTTTAATATTATAGCCACTATAGCAAAATTAACGGCGCATGATTAGTTGAGAAGCTAAGAGTGCTAGCTTAGTTAAAATAATAATAATAGTTTAAAATATCTTAACCTAATCTTATATAAGATCCTAAATCTCTATTTTAATAATTTCTTACTTAATAGATATCTATTTATTAGATTTTTTCTACTTTTACTTTTCTTTTTTATACACTACTTAAAGATTATTTACTTCTTTTTATATAAATAAGAGCTCATTTGTAGTTATTTTATAGACTTTTAATATCTATATTATTACTTAATTAATTATTAGATTTAGACTTCTTATATACTTATTTATATATTTCTTTATTATAGTTAATTAGTATATAAATTAATATATATTTTAAAATATTTATAAGTAGAATAATTATATATTATTTAATTAATTAGAAGAGGAATATTAAAATCTTTAATTAGATAGTAAGTTGTTATATAATTTAATCTAGATTAAAAGATACTAATCTAGTAGCTATAAAGCTATTCTAAATAATTTAAGCTTTATATATTACTATATAAGCTTATAGAAATACTATTAAAAAGTCTATTTTATTAATATAGTTAAAATTAAGTTTTATCTACTATTTAATTAATTATTTATAATATTGCTTTAAAACTACAAAACAATTAATATTAAAAGACTATAAAAGATAAAAGGAATAAGAAGATATATAGATTAGTATAATTTTATACTCTATATATATATAGTTAAATTTCACTATTAAATGACTTCTATAGTCATTAAGAATTAATATAATATATATTCTTAATATATAATTATTAATATAAGAAATAAAATAGATTTTAAGCTATTTTAAACTTATTTAATCTATAGTCTAGCTATTTTTATTAATATTAATTCTCTAATTATCTAAAAGCTTATTAAACTAGTCTAATTATATATTTTTCTTTATTTTAAAAATAATATATAAAGGTAAAATCTATCTAATTAAATTTATTATTTTAATTATAATTATTTATTTTTAATCTCTAGAGTATAAAAGTTTCAGCTAAGTATATTAATTATTTCTAGTAATAACTTTTATAATTATATAGAGTTCTATAGCAAAGCTAATTTTATTAAAATTATATATATTTTTTAATAAGATTCTATACTTAGATATAATATTTTATATATAGTTAAAATATTCTTAAATAATCTTTAGATCTTTATATTTAGTCTATTTATAGTTATATTTCTTTATAAATTTAGAATTAATCTCTAGATAGTATTTAATTAGTTTAGTTATCTAATTTTTTCTAATCTCTAGTTTATTTTATTATAATAGAAAATAATTAACTATATTTTGTATAAGAAAGTACTAAAAGAATAATTTATATTAATTTAAATTAAGAATCTATTTAATAAGTAAATTCTTTTTAGATTAAGTTAATATATAGTTATTAGTATATATTATTTATTAATATAATATTTCTTTTATTTAATCTTGAAGAGTTATATGAGTAATTAAATAAATTTTTATAACTTTATAAATACTGCGAATTTTTCTATTTTTTAAGTTAGAAATAGTTAATTTAATCTTTCCCTCATCTTAAGTAGATTTTTTAGAGTCTTTTTTATAAATTAGTGGTATTTTAATGTGTTATAATATAATAAATCAATATAGAGTGTGGATCCGGGAGACGTGGCTGGTTCAGTAGTGTGGCCGGTTCGGGGGTGAATTACGTTAATACTAATTCTAAATGATTGTTATATAAGAATCATTTATTTTCGCTAACAAACATTAGCGCAGCGCTAGGCAATCTGGACAAGTGTCAGAGAAACAGAACGTCACAGCCAATAGATTAGTTCCCAGCGCTAGTTACATAAGCAGTAGAGCAGCCAGTTACAGCCGCTGATTCACCGGTGCAATGTATACCCCATAAGAAAGAGGTCTAGTAAATCAAGAGCCAAGAACAGCCTCTCATAAAAATAAAGATCTCAGGATAGAAGACTGAAGAACCAGCAGTTCTTAAATAAAAAGACCTAAAAAACGTCAAACCTTAGGAACTAAATCACAAGACGTGTTCGAACGGAGGACAGCTTACCACTTAGAGCCATAAACATGAGAAGTATATCACAGATACACTATAGTATACCCAGGGTATACTATATTATATCTGAGATATACCATATTATATCCCTAATACAATATATAATACCCTCCATCACGAACTCTCTAGTATATAAAGACACTTATTTACTCTCTTAGCTAGTTTTACATACTGTCTTGAATTAACTATTTAACCTTAAGTATACTATTGCTCATAATCTAGTTAACTTAGGCCTTCTTGTTTATTACTTAAGCACACTTGCCCTTTCCCAAGCAGAATACCACCGAACCGACGTTCAGTGAAGAGTTAGCTCTGATCTAGACGCTTGACAAGCATCGGTTTACGACAAGACCATTGCTTCTTGGGGGTTAGTTTCTTCTTCTCGGGGCTCCCATGAGGCCCAGATAACTAGGTGATCCGATGTGGTTAGGCCTGGTTGCCCTATTTCCCAACTATCTAGTGGCCCCAGCGCCTCATTACTAATTGTAAGGTCAATAATCGAGGTGCTAGGCTCCTTCTCACCCCTAATTGCTCCCTGAGAGACCCGGGTCTTATAGGGCCTTGTAGGGGCGTCCAATTCGTTGTTAATAAACAAGCTATATCTGTCAATAAGCCTCTCTAGGGGCTCCGCGTCTTTCCTTGTTGAATTTAGGGCATTCCATGCTGGGCTGTGCGCATTGAAGTCCCCGAGAATTAGGCACCTACCCCGTAAGATAGGGTCCCAATTCACATCTGTAAGGGCTCTCCGGTTATGCTGGCTTGTGCCAACGTACGTATGAGAGGCCCCTAACCAGCTATCGTAGCAGTTTAACACCCTAGTGCGCCTGCCTCGCTCCACAATATCCACCGCTATAAAGTAGGGGTGGTTAACGAGGTCCGTACGGGCCTCAATAACCACCTTAACCACTATATCTCGCCTAACCGCTGTCATCACACGGGCATGCTCTCTAGGGCCCTCTGGCCAGTAAAATAAGAATCCTGGGTGGCTTATATCGAGCTTACCTACTGGGGGCTCTTGGAGGCATGCTATCTCCGCACCAGCCATAATAGCTCTAATTAATATATTAGAGAATAGTAAGAAATTTTATAATAGCTATAATAATAGAATATATAAGAATGTTTATTTATTATATATTTAGTTTTTGTAAGGCCGTGGAATGAATGGCATTGCGGATAGCCCTCTGTACCCTAGGCACGTGATACACGTGATCTCGGCTAGGCTTAGTCATGTATTAGTCAGCAAACAATATTCATATCGAGGCCGTAGGGGGCCCGATTCCTAGAGAGCAGCAAATAGCTGCGAATGCTACTTACACCTACGTTTCTAACCCTATCTAGTGCACGTACTGTTACGCTCTCGTAAACCCCCTCTTACAGTTTTATTCTATTATTTTTAATTAATTAATTAATTTTAAGTATTCTATCACTTATAGATTAATTAAGTTTTAATAATTTTATATATTATTTAGGCAACCTGCCCTCTCTTAAACAGAATACCATTTAACCGCTGTTAAGTGACGAGTTTACTCTGATCTAGATGTTATCTAACTTCGGTTTCCGACACTGGTCTACTTCATTGGCTGTGTCGTTTCTGTGTCAGAAGAATCGACAAGTCACAGCCAATGAATTATGACGCGGACGCTAAGTATAAGACTGGCGCAAGCCAGCATGAGAGTCAGCCAGGAAAAGGGTTGTTCCGGCGCGGAAACCCTAACAGGGCTCCTAGGGTTAGGGTTATCATAGCCATCATAGCAGATGCTATGATGGATATGAGGAAAGACATCAGAGTCAATCATAGCCAAACTATGATTGTGTATGATCAGGATTGAATATATATAGGACCTGTTTTCGCTCATTTATTGTATTTAGTCTTTCGTCTTTAATTAACTAAGTTACCTTGAGTATACTATTGCTCATAGATCTTATAAGCTTTACTATCTTTGTTATCACTTAGGCATCCTGCCCTTTCGTTATTAGAATACCATTGAACCGCCGTTCAGTGACGAGTTTACTCTGATCTAGACGCTTGCCAAGCATCGGTTTCTGACATTCTGATTCTCTGACATCTTGATTCTCTGACATTTATATAAAGAAATAAAAATATAAAGTAGATTTATTTTACTATAAGGTAGAGCTACTTAGTTAGCTAAGATATTATCTTATTAGACTTAGCCACTTTACTGATGAATAGTCCCCACCACCAGCTTATCTGTATCCTGGATAATCCCTTTGTGCTTGCTAAAGGGGTTCGCCATCCATGGGGTTCTAACCATATCCTGGCTTTCGGAAAGCCTTTACTCAGAACTTTGACATTGTAATCTCATGGCAGTTTGATCAATCACAATGAGTTATTGAAAACATGAAAAGGCAGTTTGAATGATAAAGGATAGCTTAGACACGACCGCCTTGAAATAACTTCCGCAGACTGATCCAATTTAAATACGCGAATGTGGAGAGCAGTGTATGGTGAGAAGCCTCTGTATCTTGTTCGAGTCGACGTCGCTGCTCAATTGTGAAAAGCTGCCAGGATCTCAGCAGCCAAAGAAATGCACTTCCAGCCACAAACATGCAGGCTACGAATATCTGAGTGTCCTGATATCCGGAGTGATCGGATAGGGAAAGTGCCGCAGCATCTGCGAATGTGGTTGGCGCCACTAGCATAATGCAGATCAAGGAGAACGCAGGCGACACTCGATGGACACCAACGACCTCTGCAGTCACCGCGCTGACAGTACTCCAGAAAGTGCCGCAGACCATGCCGCCAAGAATTGCAAAAATCAAGAGAGGAACATAGGAGGTAAATGGGACCCAGAGCGTAAAGCACATGATCCCGCAGAGACCTGTCATCATCATTGAGACGTTTATCCGACCATACTGATCACTTAAGTGACCGACGAGCGGATGGCCCACCGCGAGTCCGAGGTTCAACATGGCGCTAGCGATGGATCCTTGCTGCGCAGAGAGATGGATGAAGCTCGCGTACGTCGGCAGCGAATAAAGCAAGGTGATATAGCCAAACTCAGTTGCCATTCCCCACAAGGCAATTAGTATCAGCCCTGGATGCTTGAATTCGTGGATATTGATAAGATATCGATGGCTATACTCTAAAGGACCCAAAGCCCTATATTCTTTCATAAGAAACGCGCATACCAGATTAATAGCGAGACCGATCAGTGCAAAGACGCGATAGCTCCAAGCAATGCCAATATTCTGGACAGTCCATCCAGCAGCCAAGTTATAGATCAAGCCGCCAATCCCAGCGCCTGATGCAGCAATGCCACAGGCTAGACTTCTCTGAGACGAGAACCAAGCAGGGAGTGCGGAAAGAGCAGGCAGATATAGGAATCCCATGCCCCAGCCGAACAGAACCCCTTGAGTGAGGAAGAGATGCCAGATTTGGCTTGCAAATGAGGAACTAGTGAGTGCTGCCGCAATAAGTATCGCCCCTAAGATCATGACGAATCGCAAGCCAAATCTTCGATGCACCATGGTGATAATGGGGCTGATAAAGAGACACTGGGAGATGGAAATTCCACCTATTAAGGCCATCTGAAACCGCGTGGCGCCTTGAAAGGTGGAATTGGCGAGAAAGTATGCCAAAAAGACACTCCACGAGCTGTTGACGCCCCAGGTCTGCGCATTTACCAAGAACGCGCACACCGCGCATATCCAGGCATAACCTCCATTAGGTGGCTCTATCTCTGAAAAAATGAGAGTTGTCGAATGACGAGAAGGGCTAGAAGGAGAGGAGTTGACTGCCAATTCTATCTCTTGGATTCCTATGATACTCGTTGGTTGTTCATCTCGACGGGTATGGGTGTTGACTTGATCCATCTCTATACTGATTATATTCGCAGATATGGTATAATTTGCTTGCATCAGTGATGAGCATTCTCTACAACCGATTAGGGTGGCTGTCATTTTAAAACACCGATGAGTCACATGTGGGCCTTTTGATAGTGGTTGTTGACCGAGATTTTACCCTAGGCCGGATTGGTGCATGCCAACCAATAACGCCGGCACATGATGTCGAAGGGCTTAGCGCCGGAGTACAATACTTCACCGCCTCATGTTAATTCCGACAACTGCCAGAAAGTGACGACTTGTCGTTAAACGTGGCCTCGTTACGTCCCATTACTTTACTTTACTTTATTCTACAGGAAGCCCGAAAACTACTCCGGGAAAATTTTCCCTCATGATAATACTTCGACGACCAGTTGGGGCAAACACCGAGGAAGTCCTTGGCGGGACATTTTTACCCAATATGATATTATGTTCCTGTTTTGACTAACACGGATTAGATTCTAGAATCGTCCATGCGACGATTTGATCTACTAAGAACAATCAGCGCGAAGAGGTTGTCACCGAGTTAATGTATAATAGGGTTTAAGCCTGAATGTCTATACATTCGTCGTAGCTCAATTCGATTGGTGATAGTTCAGTGACCATCCCCAAGACATAAATACTGGTCGGAGATCCCTCTCACCCTTCTGGCTTTGCGTGATTAGCTTATGATTTGTAAGATCGTGTCGTTTTCGATCTCCCGACGCTATTATCTATATTTGGTAGTTACGAGGTTATAAATGGTATGGACACAAGACAGCATCTCCACAGCTCAATCGGCTCCGTGGCCCTTGAGGAGGCATGGCGGCAGCTCTGTTAAGTTGAGGTAGGTTTGGAGGTACCCGTCGCGTCGCCTCCCCCCCACCTAGCGGCTGGGAGTCGGCCTGGGCTCAGCAGCCACCTAGGCTCAACAGCCAAAATATTCAAAATATTCAAAATCTCTACTAATTATTTCTACACGTCAATTTCACTGCCAATATAACTCCTAGACTATACAAAGCAGAGAAGAAATTAATTATAAAGATTATTACTATATAATTATATAAAAAAAAAACCTAATTTTAGTAAATTATTATATAAATATAGAATATCTTATAAAAAGTGTTACGAATCAACCTAACACTTATCTAAAATGGCGGTGATATAACCGCCATTTATTTTTGCTAACAAACGTTAGCATCATACTAGTGTCGTAAACCGATGCTTGGCAAGCGTCTAGATCAGAGCTAACTCTTCACTAAACGGCGGTTCGGTGGTATTCTACTTGAGAAAGGGCTGGTATGCCTAAATAATAAACAAGAAAACTTAAATTAACTTAGACTATAGACAATAATATACCCAAGATTAAATAATTAATTCAAGACAATCAACTAAAACTAAATATATAATAAATGAGTATCTTTATATATTCTATCATTAACATGGCCATTATATCTAGTTCTTAACAACTAGCTCTAATAGATCTAATCATAACTATTATATCTATCTACTACTAGACAGCTCTAATAGCTCTAATACTCTAACCCTAACAATTACAAATAATCCTATTATTCTATTATACATTAGCTTCCATACAAAGGAGCCTAATTCATTGGCTATAACTTCTTAATTTCTCTAATAATCCCCTATCCAAAATACCTGATTGCCTCGAAGTAGAAGGCAATCAGGGTTCGGGTTAGGGCTATTTTTTCGCTAATAAAAATCTAGGGTTCGAGGGTAGCAGGCAATCACCAAAAAACCTTGCAGGCAATCAGCTTTTTCGTACTAATTCTTATGAAACTTGTATAGTATATTAGTTAGCTATTTATTCACACATCTCTATAACTTTTATGATGATTTATTAACTAGATATCTTGTCAATGTATAGTAAAGTTAATGGGTTTAATGATGAAATTTTGGTTAGGGTATGATAGGAGCTAAATTAGAATTTAATTATCATCCATGCTTTATTGAATAGAGGCTTAAAGAATTATTTTAACCATAATCTTTATAGCATTTTAATTATTTACTATACATTTTAATTATTTTACTACTATTTTGATATTTTAATAATATAGTAGCTATTTGATTTATTAATCTACTATTATGACTAACCCCACTTTATTCTAGAATGTGTATTTTGAGTGATTAGTTGATTTTCTAGTGGTGATATGCTATAAATGCTAATATAGTGTTTGGCCTAGCCAGATCAAAGGCTATTTACAGTGTGTCTATTAGCATATATCTCCTATAATCCAGATTTAGCTAGGTGATAAGATTCGTAGCTAGCCTGATATTGCTATTAATCCTAACCAAAATGTGTAATTGTCGGCAAGTAGCTGACAATTCAGGTTCGGGTTAGGGTTGTTTTTTCACTAATAAAAATCTAGGGTTCTGAGGTAGCTGACAATTGTTATAATATGTAGCTGATAATTAATATTTTAGGATTAATATATATTAAATTTATACTATATATTATTTAATTACTTAATTTTATACGCTTATAATTTTAATATAATTTACTATATAGATAAGCTATAAAAGTATTATAAAGTTAGCAAATTTAACTGTTTACATTTTTATTAGGATATTGTAAGGCCGTGGAATGAATGGCGCTGCGGTGAGCTCTCTGTATCCCTGGCACGTGATACACGTGACCTCGGCTAGGCTTAGTCATGTATTAGTCAGCAACAAACTTTATAGTGAGGCTGCAAGGGCCATAGTTCCTAGAGAGCAGCAAATAGCTGTGAATGCTATATAATTCTATGTTTCTTACCCTATTGAGTATATGTATTACTATATCTTTATAAACTCTTTTCATAGTCTATTTACTCTTTCTACAAGGGCCTAGTAGTATGTGGTGTGAAATATAGCTATTTAACTAGTAATTTAAAGCTAAACTAGGCCTTCTCTAGAGAGTAGTACTGAATCTAAAAATGTAGAAAATAAATCTATTTTTTCTAGTAAATATGAATTAGAGTAACTAGGACTTTTAAAGCTTTTTTAGATATGTACTAAAATAGAAATTTTAGCTATAATTAAAGCTAAGCTTATAATCTACAAGTAATAATTAGAGGCTAAGAAAATGTGTTATTAATAAGTAAGAATGCTCTTATAATAAACTAGAGAGATATTAGTATTATTTTAAAATTAAGAGTAATGAAATGCTACATCTAAAGCTTATTAATTTAAAAGCATTAGAGCTAATAACTTAATGGCTACTATAGTAGTAAAACTTTTAGCTGTAAGCTATATATTTTTAATATTAGTTTTAATAAAGTCTTCTTAGTTTAAGTCTGAAGTATGTTATATTATAAAAAGAATATTTTAGAAGAAAGTCTTTAATTTAGAGTTTAAATATTATTTTATAGAAAATTAGTAGTATTATACTGGACTTAAAGTAGATAAATATAAAATTATTATTATAGTAAAGACTTTTAGTAAAGAAATATAAGCCTAGTAGAATTAAGAAATTAAAGATAAAGTTAATATAGATTATATAATATAGTAAGATTTTAATAATTTCTTAATATAGTAAATTAATTTACTATAGCTGCTTAGAAAGAAGGTAAATTAAATCTATATAATATTAATATAATATAATGATTAGAGTGTTACTTAGTTTAATATTATACTATAAAACTAAGAAAGTCAGTTTAGTATTAAATATATTGAAGAGTAATAAAAGGTTTATTTAATAATGAGAATACTTAGCTTAATTGAATAGAAAGCTAATAGTTGGTAATATTCTATGAATTAGAGCTATAATATTTATATGATGTGGCTATAAGAAGTTAAGGATAGCATATTAGAATAATAATATATTATTAGGAATTCTTAAGATAAAGTAAGGAATAGTTATAGTAGCAGTAGCCATACCTCGAACTTAGACAGTAACTATAGATCATGAGGAAGATTGATCTAGTGAGGAAGCTAGGAAACTAGTTAAGGTTATAATCACTATTATTATTAGTCTTATAACTATAATTTAAACTAAAAGAGCATTAATAATCCTAATTATACTATAGCACTAAACACTATTAGGAATAATATAATATATAATTATTATAGAATAAATAGATATATTAAAGATTATTATTATACTCTATATCCTGAATTATATTTAAATTAAAACAATAATTATAATATTAGAATAAAATAACTATTTAATTTTAATATTACTGGTATAGCTTTAGATATTTGTGTTATATAGGAAAATATTAGTATATATATTATTATATATGTTTATATATAAATCTTAAAGGAATAATAGTGTGTTCTTGCTCTTATTAATAGTGGTGCTAGTGGTAATTTTATTGATTAGGACTAGGCATATTATTATAATTATAAGATTATTAGTATAGCTATTATAGCTGAAGCTATAAATAGATATTAAATTCTTATATTAGGAAAAATATATCTAAATATAGCTACTCTAGATTTAGTGAAAGAGGTAAGAAAAATATATTAAGTGTATAATATTATGTCTATTATTAAGTATGATATTATTCTAGGGATACTATAGTATATAGAATTAAATCTAGATATTTATTATTCTATCTAGAAATGGTTTTACCGTAGTAAGTAGAGTATAGAAAAAGCTAAGAAGAAGTTTTATTACTATTAAATTTAGAGAGATTTAGTGTAATAGTAGCAGTTCTTGAGTACTAAACTATAAACTAAGGCTAAAGCTAAAGTATTAAGGGAACTATTAAAGGTATAGCTTGATCTAATTTCTATTATATAGCTTCTAATTGAAGCTAATGACGATGAGTCTATGTTCTAGGTGGAGCTATGTGTAATAGGTGGATCTAGGGATTTAAGCTTTAATATTATTAATATTTCTAAACTATTAGACTATATAATACTATATCTAGATATATTTTTAGAGGAAGAAGCTGTTAAGCTATTAAAGCATACTAAGTATAATTATGCTATTAATTTAGTTAAGAGTAAAAACCTACTATATTAGTTAATATATTAACTAAGTTTTAAGGAGTAAGAAGTGCTTTAAGATTATATATATATAAATCTGGCTAAGGGTTAGATTTATAAATCTAAGAGTCTTATAGATATATTTATTCTTTTTATACTAAAAAAGGACAGTAGCCTATATTTATGTATAGATTATTAGGATTTAAATGCTATTATAGTAAAGAATTGTTATTTATTGCTATTAATAAGAGAGATAATAGACTGGTTAGCTAGTACTATAATTTATACCTAACTGGATCTTTAGGATACTTACTGTTGTATCTGAATTTATTATTATTCATATTTAACGTCTATATGCAACCTTATGGGTTATGACAGACACGTGTTCGGGTAAGGCCCTAGG
>JAMAGM010000098.1:0-20067 GCA_023626175.1 Talaromyces sp. PX1902
CCGGCAATTCTCCCTGCCTGGCTTGCGCATTGGCCGCGTGTAAATATTGATTAGGCGAATGAGGCAGCGTTCACTCGCACGACTCGGATCGCAACCAGACCAGCCACATGAGCGGAGCTTTCGTCTTCCACTGGAGTTTTCATGACGCCACAGAGTTTTATGAACTTTTCCCTTGTGATTGGCTCTCTTTCGGATTCTGATTTTGCGCCGTCTAGTACTACCTTCTTTGGGCAAATGCCTCCCAAGATATTTTAGCTTTGCGCTCGTTGTTTACTACCTCGTTTGTACTTCTTTCAGAGGCGGAATGCAGCTATAGGATTCCCGTAGTTTCATGTACGATGTAGCGGAGTCCAGAGAATTTCCCTTGCGATTGAATGCGAGCAAGGATACGAATATCGAAGCTTAGTGTCAAGCTGGCAAGGCGTCTTGAAACTTTGCGGTCGATTTCGAAGCGCCTTCGCCCCTTTCGTGAGACGAACTAGCTAATCATGTCCGGTCTTCTGACATTGACTTACCTCAAAGGTGGATTCCCAAGTGGTCTTCGGTGTACCACGTGAGTCAGGGACCGCGCACCGCAAACTAAGATCGGTCAGTCAAAGCACGGAATAATTACTAGACTATGTTTGGTGGAGTAGCCTAGATGTCACTCGGGTTACGGATCTGTTTCCCTAACCAGTCAAGCGTAGCTGCATGATCCCAAGCATCCGTTTGCATAATCCGTACCGCACCTCGCCCATTCCTCAATACTTCAGGCATCCAATAACTTCGCTTCCTAGACCGGATCTGGAGTCAACTCTCGTTTGACCTGCCCATAGAAATCGATCATGGATGGTTTCCCTGAACATCTCATAGCGGGTGTACCCAACGGCCAAGAGAGTAATTATGAAAGTTCTCCATGGGTGATATACCAGTCGCAAGAGAGCTATATTCCGTTACCATATTTGACCACCCACCATGACTTCTCGGCGACTTCATGGCCCATGGCTCCCTCGGCCTTGTTAGACCCCCAGTTAATGCCCAGTCAATCTTTGCATACGACTCCGTCTGCGCCGACACCTCGCAAGAGTCTGACGGATGAGGTTCGTCGTCAGATATGCTTGTACCATGAAGAGAACAAGTCAGCGAAGCAGGTGGAGATTGCAAGTAAGTTTATGTTGTTCACTAGATAAATTATCGTAAAGTTGAAATTACTGATATAACCCTATAGCTTTATTCGGGGTGGATAGGAGGTAATGTAAACATTTACTTATCAATATACATTTATGCTAATCATCTATCAGCACCGTGTCCAAGATCCTCCGGCAAAAGGAAAAGTATCTGGGCATTCCTGATGGAACCACCAAGCGGCGCAAAGAAAACGAAAAAGTGCCTGATATTACGAAAGCTCTCGCTAACTGGGTTCGAAAGAGTCGGCACCAGGGACGTGTATTGACTCGCGATGAAATTGAGAAGAAAGCAAACTTGTTTGCTGAAACCCAAAAAAAGACCGTCACTCAAGCCTGGCTGGATGAGTTCTGGCGGAATGAAAACAAAATTATATGTAGTTCTCTAGAGAACTCCGCCGATACAGTTGTCAGTGATGGAGAAAGTACGCCTCCTATTCTACCTACTGGGCCTACTTTATGTCTTTCGCCCTCTCTGGGACAAGGAATGAAGAATGAAGTCGGCAACAGCACCTTTCCTAATTCTGGGGATTTCGCCAAACATGATCCAATCCCCTCGTTGTCCGCCGGCATGACTAGTGCGGCATCACCTCTGGTTTCGGAAAGTCCATATGCTCCGACTGCGCATCCGCGTCATTCTGCAATCAGCTCTGCTACCAATGGGCTCCTAAACCAGACGTTCGGAGGCGACATATACAGTAGCACCTATTCAAAGCATTCCACGAATGGACCATTCTCCGATACAGTGCTTGACTCACCCCTGGACGAGAAACTGGGAGAGAGAAACCCGACTGATACCTGCGATGTCAGCAGCAAAGGTTCAGTGAGACATCAGGAAAGCAACGCAGACCTAAGATCGCTCGGAAATACGATGCAGCCACAACACCTGCCCCCTGTTACACAGGACGAAGCGCGACATGCTCTTGATTTAGTCATAAATTATGTCAACAGCAAACTTGGGTCAGAGCTACCGGATCAGGTCTCTATTACACTAGACGAATTGAAGGAGAGACTTGACGTGGTGCGCAACTCAACCTTCGGAAGCCACATCGATATGGATACAGATAGTCTTCGAATGACTAAAAGGAGGAATTTCTTGGCTTAGATATGGCCTGTTATCTGTCGTTGTTTATTAGTTGATTTCCTCATGTACAGACGCTTTTCGTTTTCTTCCTCAGTTTGACGGGAGTTCCCTTTGCGACTTCTTTCTTCTCTCTTCTTTTCCTTTCCTATAGGATGAATGAAACCGTTGTTATCTTGTTAAGAGATATAAAGGAATACTGGATAACGAGAAGAACGATCATCTCAATAACTCTGCAGATCATGATGAAGATGGTCCATTCTCGAATGCATTTATGACTTGCGCCTTCGAGGACGGACCAAATGTAGGCCACATATCATGCCTAGCTTTGGAGCTACAAACAACCATCGTGACTAATATCCGCTTTTGAAAGAGAAAATGTGTATATTGAGACTAGTTTTAATAATAGAACTATGATGTGGGTGATACCGATCCCCTGCCAACAACCGACTAATAACTGGTAGGTCCTAGCAGCATAAAAATTTATGTGAAGAGCATATAGAACTGGTAAGCAAGCTTTTTCAATCCTTCTTTCTTCGTTAAAGATTGGGTCTTTTTGCTAGGCCATTTGAATGGTTGATTATAGCTCAATTGTTGGATGAAATACAACCCTGAGGAACGCAGCTTCTCCGCGGCTGCACCGCGCAAACTTGCCACACAATCGAGAAAGTACCAGCTTCTTCACAAGGTACAAGAGAAAACCACTAACTGGGATGAATTTGCGTCGATGTTGTAGCTACACTGAGCTCTTTCAGTCTGGAACGAAGTACTGATGATCGCTCTATATATATAGATAGTTAAATGTTTTGATCCTTTTTGTCTTCACTTGCTTCTGACGCGAAGAGGAGTGCTTGTATTCTGTTGATAGCTAAAGTAAGCTCCAGTACCCTTTTATCTTAGAAAGAAATAGTCTCTACATGAAGGTTCTTTGCTCAATCGGATGGGAATTCCTAAGAAGCTAATAGGCCAATACGACATGGGGTACTTGGGGGAACTGCACAAGCATGCATTGTCTTCAATTAACACAAAATTGACCATCACCATCTTAACAAGTAAATCAAGTTGTGTAGAAGAATTTTCCATTGGTAAGCGGTATTGCGCATCCAAAATCCTACCGTTCGCGATCAGAATTTCACAAGGTCGAATAGTATGTTCTCGTGTAAGTGGTCTCCGGACTAAGAACAACCAGAACACTTTGGATTACGGTTTGCAAAGGTGCTGTAGTGACGGTCGACGGATTAGTTGGGGACAAGGTCGTCTTGGATGTAGTGCTTGGTAGTGCTGGTACAGAACTTGAAGACCTGGCCGTTACCTTTGCAGATGAGGACCCTTTAGGCAATGCGCTGTGTGCTGGCACTGAAATCGTCTGGCAGGTGAAATCTGGGGTCATAGTCGCTTTGGCAGAAGAAAGTTGAAATACAGCAGGTAAACCTCTGTTAATCCATAGTCGCTGACATGTAAAAGGAGGGACATCATGGCAATCCATACTGCCATTAAAGCCGGTATACGATTGTAAAAAGTGCATACAATGCGCGTTTTCTAAGGCAAGGGGATATATACCCGGACCTTTGTTGCTGTCATTGAGAGCAACAGACAGGTCAAGTTGCTCCTTCCCAGTGAGTCCCCGACCAGTGAGACGAAAACTATGCGCGACAAAGGGATTGGAAACGTTTTGCGAAATGTAGTATAGCGGAGCATCGTCGAAATTGACTACCGTACAGTTGCCCTTGCAATGTGGCTGATCCCAAGCGTAGAATGATATTGGTCCGTACGCCTACTTTTATCAGTTAGTATCGATCAGCCAGTGGATTGTGATCTGTGAACCTGATCATAGGCATCAACGCTTTCAATGAGGATCAGAACGCTGCACATCATGAGCACATGCACGCCATGTCGAAGATTCATGGTGAATATTGATTCGACGCTTGAAGACTTTGTCATAAGGAGGTGACCAGGATATTCTATGTATATGGAACCCACATTTCTAAGATCAAGTGAAAAGGCTTGAGTAGGGCGAGAACTTATACTAGGGATGGGTTGTACTCTCATCAATAGTCAACGGAGATGAGAAGGTGCTCCTTGGTTGACTCAGGAGTCGAGCTCCAAATACGCAGAGACGGAACGAAATGATACTGGACCTGTAGGTGGGGGGTCTTTTGAGTTTCGAATTTCTTGTACACCTGGAACAACTACCGCAATGTCAACTTAACTCGCACCGTTAACAACTGCTTCCGGATTGCTTGGACTTGTGTCAGTCCGAATTGGATCGAATGCTGCTGGTAGATTACTACCAACTTACCCAGAGTGGATCATCAGGCGGCATAATCCAAATCACTCCGCTTATTCAACTTGATCATTCCCTCAAATATAATCAAATTCAACTCTTGTAACTTCCATAACAAATCAAACGAATCTAAATATCGATTGAAAAAATATCTCCTGGCTGTTTTTCAGATTGCAAACATCACTTGTAGCATTTGCTACCTTGTCTACAAGCGATTTGGAGCGTCATGTTCAAAAAGCAAAAGCTCGACGACCTCATCGAAGCTATTGAAAAGGGTAGTTACTGTGATGTTCAAAAGCATCTGGACAACGGCACAAATGCGAATTCTCGTCACGGCAAAGATCTATCTCACCGGAAGCCGCTGTTGTCATACGCCGCAATGTACGGTCATACAAATATCATGAAGCTACTCATAGAGCGAGGGGCGAATGTTGATAAAGCGGACCGGCACGGCCGAACACCGTTGTCGTGGGCAGCTGAACACTGCCATTTCGGGGCTGTAAAACTGCTTGTTGAACGAGGAGCAAATGTTAATGCTGAAGATGGGGAGTGGACCACGCCTCTGGCGTGGTTGCTTTATGCTGAGGATGTGAACATGACGCATGATCTCAAGGAGTATCTTATGTCGAAGGGCGCCAGGCAGATATTGGATCATACATCTTGGCATCGGTTGAAATATTCACTTAAGACTAGGTGGAATTGGATACGTCCTGCTCGCGTGTGAAGCCAGATGTTTTCTTTGTTGATCTTGATCCATATTTGTAGAGTCAACTTTGCCTGCGGTCTCACGTGCACCCCTTTCGTCAAACATAAGAGCAGAAATGCGCTTTCATTATTTTACGTAGCTCATTCAGCGTTAAAGATATAGAAAGCAGTCTGAAGTATATCACAGTGATACTTTTTATGTGGCTCTTGTTTGAATCTTACTTGTGAGGTAATCGAGCCCACGCCCGAACAATCTGTTTCGGTACGGCCTTGGTTCCACGACATAGTCAACAATTAACTGCAAATGCTACGCTCTTTTGATTCAAGGTGACTAGAGCAAATCACTACTTAATGGCGGAGTGGAAAGAGAATAAGAAATTAAGTCTAGGCCAAAATTGCAATAAACGAAGCAAGGCCTACTCAGAAGAATAATTCAAGTGCCTGTTTCCCATATGCTGCTACTCGACAGTACTTGGTCCTTGGGGACTACAAGCAACAGCACAAATAACTCTGCTTGAGCAGCTCATGTACCCCACCACTTCGCTGTAAGTCCTGCACAATTTTGAACCCTCGATTGTGTCGGCTGATAGAGGCGTCGCCGTAGGTAACAAAGCCGATGGGAGTGACTTGTATACGGCTTGTGCAAAGGTTATGACGCCTTCATCAGCATCAGTGTGTGCTCTTTCCAACCTGGTATCTACAATCATGTGCAGTCTTCCCTCCGGGTCTGAGACCCATGAGACAAACCGTATCCACTTCTCGAGAAAGTCAATATATCCTTGGATCTGGCTCTTGTTGACAGGTGAGAAGACTCCCCAAAATGGGACTACTCTCATGCCAGACCCATATTTAATTGTGGTTGCATGGCTCTTGGGGGGTGCAACAAAGCTGTAACCTCTTTGCCTGTACTTTTCTTTTGCCTTCTGAGACGGCGGTCCTCGGCCAGTATTCCACTCGATCGCTTCCATTCTATCTGTATATTCGGGAAATAACTGCCCCGCAAACCAGCCAGATATGAAGCACTGCACGTGTGAGCCGTAGAACTTAGTTAAGATATCCAACGTCGACTCCGGGCGCATCCTACCCCGTGCACGTTGAGGACATGCTATGATCATCTGCACCAGGATCGATTTAGCATCCAGCGGGATGCTTCCGGGAATGACACAAATGTCTTCCCCATAAGCGTAGTATGTATAACTCCGACTGTCATTCTCACCTCCTCCGTTGACCACAATATCGGAGAGCTCTATTGACAAGCATAGCTCTCCATTCCCCATATTCGTCTTCTGCACAGTCACATCCGCATGACAGCGCGAATCAGCCCCTACTTTTAGCATATTGACCACTGAACGGTAAATCGCTTGTATGATACGCATGCAGTTGCGTGCTAGCCAGTTATCATATAGAGCCAGTATAGGTGACTGTTCCTCAGCCATAACAGAATCGTACAGCACACACGCATCCCGTAAGGCCCTAGCTGTAGTCTTCATCGTGTATCCCACCGCACTGTCGATCAAAAGCTCAACATCTCGCCATACGATATCGAACTTGACTCCACACAAAATCAGCGCACTCATCATACTGGCCACAGAGCTCTCACATCCTGGGACGTAGAAGTCCCAATCTGAATCAGCACCACAGGAACCTGGCTTGAAGAAGTCCAGAGCTCTTGAACCAGATAAAATGGATCCTGTATCGGCCATAGTAGCTAACAGGACCTCGGGGTACTTGAAATGAGGTCTTAAATAATTAAAGGGGTTTTTAAACGAGATTCCATCAACAATGATGGAATCCGCTCTCGACACGTATCCGCGAGGAATGTCAGGACCTTGGTCGTTAGGCAGCATAATGGCACATTACATCAAGCATTTGAAGTTACGGTCGAAGCTAGAAGGAAAGACATGAACTTATATACTATATTAGTAAACATGAGAAACACTGCCGCGGGGGATCGATACAGACTGGATTGGAATCAGTAGGGACACGCCAATTTGGTATTATGGGGCAGTTGGATATTTGTATGCTGACTGGTTCGGCCCGTGGCTACGTCGGCATAAAAATTTTGGGCTTGAAGTGATATCTTACCAAATGAAAGATCATTTAGTGAAATCCGTCACCGAATCGGAATGTCACCATGAGTTGGTGGTGGTACTGATAGGAACGAGATAAGTCCAATTGAAACTGGTCACTTTTGATTGATGTAGCTAAAACAGACACACATGGAGCAGCTGGGACAGAAAGCCTACTACATAATCAAATATGTGCCACATTGGTGGTAAGGCGCTCACAATGCCGATGGATATCCATCTGACGATGATATGCAGTAACTCGGCACTATCCCGCATCGCTTCGGTAAGTGAAACGGTGTTCTAGATGATACGTATAACATAATCTAGAAAATGGGAATGTGAAGAGCTTTGAACATCGTGATTTCAACTAATCCAGTCTTAGACGGGGCGTTTCATCCGCACTCGTAGATTCAAATGACTTCTAATGAACCCGCGAGCACGATCATGACGATGGTGCTGTTTTACAGTATTGTGGAGTGGACAATTTTGATATAAATACTGGCACGGACAGGGGGCGACGTCACATAATAATAACTTCTCTCTACATCGAATGGTATCTAGCACTGCCATCCACTTGCGTGGATAGACGCAATCTCGTCTCAAAGATAGGCTTGACTGGTCGCATTTTCATTTTTTTTAGTCTATATTTCGTGTAGTACAGTAGCAGATCACAAAGCAGAACATTCGACATCTGCTACAGTAGTTTGCACCTTGAGAGTAACAACAAACACTCTCTTCTCTTTCATCTGAAACAGCGCTAAAAATTTCCTAGTCTATATACAGCTAGGTCCGGAATAACCCTGGCTCGTGTAACTTTCACCCTCTTGCATACACAGATTTGATACGCCTGTAAGTTACATGTATCGCTGCCTAGGCTTGGGTAGTTTACGGTACAATTGTGAGTAATTAACTCAGTTCGTCTTAGATTGCTGAAGCTAGTTAATGCCATTGAAACACAATTAACTAAAGACATCGCTCCACTTTGCGCTTATTAAGTCTATTCAAATGAATGAGGTTGGTGTCTTAACTATTGCCTCATTCGGTTCTGATGCAGCTCCTGATAGTGGTGTCCGGCCCATCATCATCCATTGAATCTGGATCGACTCTATCCGTGTTAAGAAGTAACTCAACTATTGCCCCATGCCCTTCTGTTGCAGCTTTTAATAATGGTGTCCAGCCATCATTATCCATTGAATCTGGATTGACTCCATCTGCGTTGAGAAGTAACTTAACTATTGCCTCATGCCCTTTTGATGCAGCTCTTAATAGTGGTGTCTGGCCATTATAATCCTTCGAATCTGGATCAACTCCATCTGTGTTGAGAAGTAGCTTTACTATTGCCTCATGCCCTTTTGATGCTGCGTATGATAGTGGTGTCCCGCCATACATATCCCTTGAATCTGGATCGACTCCATCCATGCTGAGAAGTAGTTTAACTGTGGCGTCATGTCCTTCTAATGCAGCTCTTGATAGTGGTGTCTGGCCATTATTATCCTTTGAATCTTGATCAACTCTGCCCGTGTTGAGAAGTAGCTTCACGATTGTCTCATGCCCTCCTGACGCAGCCCCCGACAGTGGTGTCCCGCCATATATATCCCTTGAATCTGGATCGACTCCATCCACGCTGAGAAGTAGTTTAACTGTTGCGTTATGTCCTTCTAATGCAGCTCTTGATAGTGGTGTCTTGCGAGTATAATCCTTCGAATCTGGATCAACTCTATCTGTGTTGAGGAGTAGCTTTACTATTGCCTCATGCCCTTTTGATGCTGCGTATGATAGTGGTGTCCAACCACGGTTATCCTTTGAATCTGGGTCGACTCCATCCATGTTGAGAAGTAGCTTCACTATTGCCTCATGCCCTTCTGATGCCGCGTATAATAGTGGTGTTGAGCTACGATCATCCTTTAGATCTGGATTAGCCCCATATTGGATGCTAATCCAAGCAGTACTCCCATTCCCATTTTTAGCAGCCCATAGTAGTGCGAAGCTATTTTTTTTTTGACGATCATGCCGATAAAGACACGAAATCAACACAGAATAACAATATCGGCTGGTCCGAGATAATGCGCTTATATCCTTTTCTGTTTCTAGGAATTCTGTCAGGAGTTGTAATAATTCAGCAGGTAAATCTATCAATTTCATTGTGATGGGCCAGGGATGATCGTAGAAAGCGTTGAGAGACTAGAAATCGGGGTTTGATTTCAGTCCAAGAACCCGTTGCTGGTCAACAGGAGACAGAAGTTTGCCTACTGATTACAAGGCCGTATTATGTTTAAGTAACTGGTGTACTACGTAAACGAAGAGGGACAGAACTGGTGAGGTACCCAAGTTTAGGCAGCAATACGTGTAATTTACGGGTGTATCAAATCTGCGTGTGCGCAATACGCCAGAGTGAAAGTTACACGAGCAAGGGTTATTCCGGATCTAGCTATATGTAGACTAGAAAATCCCTAACGCTGTTTCAGAGGAAAGAGAAGAGAGTGTTAGTTGTTACTCTGAAGGTGCAAACTACTGTATCTATGTTGTTACATTCGAGATAATTTTGTACCTACCCAGTCAGTGACTCAAGGAATAAGGACTAGTGGAGTGGAGGTTCTATAGGCGAGATACTGCTTAGACTTTCCTAAGTAACTATACATAATCTTTTCTCAAATTGACAAGCTACACACAAATAAAAAAGAAGAAAGAAAAGAAAAGAAAAGAAAACATATATCTGGGCGCAAGTCATATCAATCTAAAAGAAAGGACCCCTATTGACAAGGTCTATACAACAATCCATGCTTCCATCCTCAAACGCGCATACGACCTACCAGTTGGGTAACCGCCGCGGTGAGCTTCTCCATTTCTCGTCTCAATACAAGAAGGCCATCTACATCCTCCCGTAGCCGCGAAACCTCTTGACTGACAGAATCTTGTTGGGCTATGAGTGATTGTTGAGGGTAGAGTGAACGGGGTGCTCCACTCTGCAGCAAGTGCGGAAAATCTTCTACCGGTAGCCTGCTCTTCAACGTTTCAGACAGCCCATTATCCTCATCACCTCCCAGGCATCGGACAATATTCTTTTCAGCCGCACTTGCACCGACCAGGAGGGTCAACACAGACTTGGAGACGTGAAGTTCCGACCCCTTGAGGAAAAGACCTACAATAGTGTACGGCAGCTTTGTCTGTCCGTTCGTGTTGGTTCTTGTTGTGTCCCACTGCGATACCGCGACATACGTCAAACCCCACGATTCACCGCTATGCAGTGCGGCTTTGATCTCAGCAATGTCGCCATAGGATGTTGTCGTAAACGGCACTCCAGCTTTTGAGGCGCCTTCCATGGCGAGTTTGCCACCGGCTTGTCCACTATCTACGATCCTGCGGGATCCATCCTCGCTCTCCGTGACAAATCTGGCGCTGTAGGCCCCAATCTTTTGCATCGCAATGATCTTCTCGCCAGACGTTGTATAACCCGGTTTCACGGTACAGTCGACGGTATGTGGCATGGACTTGATCACTGCTTTGCCGTTGCCAAGCTGTTTGACCTGAAGCGCTGACGTCGTATTTGAACTTCCCTTGGGCTGACTGGGTGACCATTCCTGAGGTAGATCATTTGCTGCCAAATAACGATCCAGATGAGCCTTGAGATTCGTGAATTGTTCGGTCATCATCTGCTTAGAGAAGACCTTCAAACCACAATAATGAGCCATGATATCCGCAACGTTGACAATATTCAGCCGATCCGGTCGCTCATGAGACTGGTTGAGCGAAATCATCTGTGATTCGTAGTCCGCCTTCGCCTTCAGGATCTGTGATACAATTCTATCCGAAGTGTCGCCGGCGGAAAAGTTCTGTAGGGAGGAATCCCAATATTTCTTCAGGACAGTGGTGATCCGATCTTGCATTGAAGTCCAGTACTGGCCGCGGTCGAGATCGTATGAATATTGCTCACGGGGAGGCTCATGTGTCCAGCCCATTGGATAGTGGCGTGCTTCACAAAGTTTCCACAACATCGAAGGGTCATCCAATTCTTTGCGAAGCTTCCAGCATTGTATAATCTGTTCCGGATAGATCATGCCAAATTCCGGTTCATTGCCGATCTTCGTGTTTTGATCCTCGATCGATTCGTTGATCACGTCAAGATCCTGATACGCGGCTCTTACGGTGTCTGTGAGATGGGGACTGTTCCTGTCCATGATTTGGCCATTGTCAAAAGCTTCGTATAGTTTTAGCAAATGCGATGTTGCATCTATATGAGCTTTCTCGTGATACTCTTCGAGGAAATCCATCGGTATATCGTCGGCCTGATTGAAACCCTCGAATTTCTCGTTCTCGCTAGGGTCCTGTTTCAAATCTTCCTTGATAGCTAGGTGATTCAGTTACGACTCAATCTTGAAATGACGGGCTCCATCATACCAGTAAAAGCTGCGTGCGCCTCTTTCTTCAATTCAGGTTTTTGAAATCTATCCGGATGAATCGCAGCGACCAACAGTCTCGAACTGAGCAGTAGTCCCTTTGGCATCCATTGTCGAACTGCCTTAACAAAGCTCCCAGGAGGAGTCTGCCCGGGAGGATACTGCGCGGCAGTGTTGGAGAGTACTGTCAAGAGTGCTACTCTTTCTCTATGATACATAAATTTTCTGTGGTCTCCCGTGTCATCCGGATCTTCGTCGTCAAAAGCGTTGTCTTCAAAGATAGGCTCTTCGGTCTCATACATATTCCAATCCTTCCGAGATTCGTCGCTGGCCCATCGAGTCGGGTCACAGTATGATTCAATGAGCCTGGTCAATTCTTCCGCCGACATACTTCCCACAGAGCCCGGAGTTTCTCGAGAGGTAGAGCCATTCTGGGTCGCCTGAGCTTTCACCCCGGGAATATCTGAAGCGCTGCCGTGAAATGCAATTCCGGGAGATGCCTGAACGGTATGAGGAACAACTGTCGGTGGTTCATTCGGAGTTGTCCCAGAGACAGCATGGGAGACAGAACTAGCATCAGTACCTGAACTTTCGATCGCTCGGTACCCTAGAGGCCTGCTGCTGGATACGTCATTCGAGTCCGGCTGGGAGTATTCAGGCACACTCAGCGTCATTTCTGAGGCAATGTTTTCAGACACAACGGTACTGTCATCCTGAGCGCGAATCACCATCGCATCTGAACCAACGCCTGATTCCGGAGCGACATCTGTCAATATATGATCCTGTGTGTCCTTTGTCTTGTTCATTGTTGCTAGTTAGCTCTTTAACAGACGAATTTACACGATAATGGTTTTATCAGGAGCACATGGGAAATTGCACGCTTATATATGTAATTCTCAAAGGTACTGCTGACATCTATCATTCAGACAGATCGTGATGATGAATCGGTTCAATTCGATTCTGGTCGATTCAGTTGGTACAGCCGCTTTCACGGTTCCACGAGATGAAAACAATCAAGTCACAGATAACATGTCTGTCGCTAGCGAAAGGAAGCTTTGTGCGACATCAACACCAGATACAGAACCAGAAAGAGATCAATTTAAGGAGGAAATAAGGATGGTTATTATGTCACGTTTTCTTGAGAGCGATAATACTCTCATGCCTACCGACGAGGGAGACATGCTGCCTGCCCTTCCTAGGCCTGTTGATCGAAACCCAATAGATCAAACCGAAGAATGAGAGGAGAGATACTATGTAGGAGTACACCAGGATGAACTCTTTGATTTGAAGTGGTTGTTATGGAGCTGGACTTCGTTGACGGAGGATGAGTTAAGCCTGATATCGAACAACATAGGCCGCGACAATAAATATTTTCAGCAGCTGTAAATATCAGAGGGAACAAGGCAATAGACGGTTCATCATGTATTTGGTATGATTGTGTATTGAGTTTGAAGAAGCGGAAGGTATTCTCAACAAGCCCTGCCCTCTATGCCAGAGTGCTATCCGAATCAAAGATAGGTCACATCTCTAATTCCATTGTCCGGTTGCGAAATATGTCAAGGAAATCATCCATCCATCCACGCATCCAGTGGCTTATCCATAGGCTCCATATCTCTGTCCATGTCCATGCTTGCCGGGGTTTTCTTTTTCACTTTCTTTCCTTTTCTTGATTTTTTAACGCTTGGTGACCACACAGACTGTGTACTCTGTCCATCGAATGTATCCACATCTGCAGGCTTATCGGCAGCATATGTTACTTCATCCCCGCGATAAACATATTGTGCGTCTTGACTCCTCTCTGGAACAGAATTAGCCACATTCTGATCTTCCTGTAGGGTGAGAGGATTACAGTCATGAGCTGGACTCTCGATGGGCGTCAGTTGAATCTCCGTTACATAGTTAGGTGGCGTTTGGGGATGCTGGAGGGTAATCTCATTAGGTTCATCGATCGTCATGGCTGTTGTGGACTGTACGACTTTTTGAGACCCATTGCCTTCGGATACAAGTTTGCTTTCCGCAACGAGACCTTGGTCATATGAGTATAGGTAGCTTGTCAAGATACAGGCTTTAAGATGCTTACCTATTCCGCGAATTCCGACGAATCTTTTACATGTCTCTAGACCTCTACCAAGAATATCAAGTTTCTTGCCCAACTGTTCGCGCAAGCTTCGATATTCCTTGGTTTCTCCCGCAATGCAGGTTACCATGTCTGGTTCCATTTCGAATACCGTGATTGGAGATAACATGTCAGATAGTGGAGCCACAAGCTCGCATTCAATTGCCTGAGCTGCAATGTCGTCAATGAATCTTTCTAAAGCAACCTGTGTTCAGGTCAGCGTAACGCGTGTATAATAAATGAGGAAGTGCTAGCCTTGTAATATGCAAGCATGCAGTCTAGAGCTTCAGCAGAAGCGAATTTACCCATGTCAGGCTCTGTTGATTGCATGATGGATTTGGAGAGCTCCTGAATGTTGACTTTCTCTAGTGTCGGGGATCTCGGCTCTAGCTCCAAAGAAGTAAAGAATTTTTGGATCGACTGCATGACCTCCTTCTCGCGACGTTCGTTGCGAATTCTCTGTAAATTCTCTGTGAAATTGTGATTATACGTTATTGGATGACCTTCGGTGTGTGACTTGAGTAGTTCCAGGATTTTTGTAACCGCCGCTTGTCGCAGTTGATCTAACTTTGGCTGAAAGACTTCCCTCATCAAAACAGTTGATGTAGCATTATCGGCAATATGTCCAGTAGTCAATTCAATGAATCTTTTAACCGCACTTGCAACTTCCTCGATATGTTCGTGTGTAATGCCCCTCCACAACGCGCACTGTTCCATGAATAGGTCGCAGACAATCATTGGGTTGAAGGTTCCTGGTAGCTCGCGACCCCTCGTACGTTTGAGAATCTTTTCAATACGTTCGATATATTCCGTACGTGTCAGTCTAATCTGGCTTCCGGCTTTGACAGCTTTTGTATCTCTCGGTGAGCGTATTTGCCGGCGATGACCTTCGCGGCGAATTTTCTCAGCAAACTCTTCGTTCAGGTTCTGAACCACCGCCCGTAGTCGTTTTGGAAACCCCGATTCTGCATGGACATCACCAAAGAAGTGGCTATTATACGTGCCATCGACGGCAGCCTTGACCGTAGACTGGAACGATTGGCTAATCTGGAAAAGGTACGCTCGTTGCTGTTGCAATGTCTCCCGGGCATCACCGAGGCGCTTTATTTGCTCACTGGCTTCGTCGACTTGGACCTTAATCTCCTCAATCAAGCTGGGTAGCTCAGTAGCGATCTGGGACAATAGGAGTTTGCTGAGACGCTCCCGCAGCCCATCAATTCCTAGAAGCATTGGGGGCATAAACTCCCAGACGCCTTGGGAGAAGAAATGTCTCTCTTGAGCATCTCGATCAGCCAGAGACCCACGAACCTGTTCGGTGTCCATATTTTTGAGTACATGCCATCCGAGACGAAACTCAACTTCTTGGTTCTTAGCCAACGAGACGAACATTTTCTCCGTTTCTGATCCAGGAGTCAGCACGTCAGGTTTTGTTATTACCCCCATCGTTCGCCGTCCGGATTCATCTGCACCTCGAGCCAACCGAAGCACAATCTGATTCGCGAAATCATTTTTAGCCGACACCACTGCCAAAATAATACTTCTTGGTTCCTTCATATATGACTGAACGACGTCTTGTACAAGCTGTACATCTGCTGCGGATTGCTGCTTTGTTTCCGAGTGAATCAGACCAGGAAGATCAACGATCGTCAAGTGAGGCCGATCTGGTCCTGCAACCTCCACTCGAAGCAAATCATTTGAAAACGCCTTCCCATGAGTTGAGATCCCCATAACCCCCTTGGCCTTCTCAATGAGAACAGGGAGGTTTTCGAAGCTATCCAGAGTTTCTCGAAAAGTACCTAAAGACCGCTGTTCTGATTCACTGCGTGACGGGTGCGGAACGATTGATACACGCACGCCAACGTGAGCACTCTTGCGAAGTACCAGTTCGGTAGGAAATCTCGTACACAAGTTGCTTCTCACAGGGAAAGAGACTCCAGAAATTGCTTCCAAGACCGAACTTTTCCCAGATGATTGGTCACCGCAGACAATGATCTGTGGCAGAGATACATAGTGGCTGATACCCTGTAGGCGTAAAGTATCAATAGAGTTCAGTAGATCAAGCTGCTCCTGCGTGCAAAGCCCAGACAGGGCATCTGTTGCAAACTTGGTCATAACCATGGCTTCCGGGAAAAGCACCGAAAATAATTGGGTAGAGGTGATATATTCCCATCAAGAAGAATCCTTGAAAGGTTCCTCCATAGTCATATTAATGTACTTGTTGTAAGCTGCAGTCAGTATTAGGTATGGTACTCAAAAATGGGACCTTGTTCGGATCAGCTTGCGATGAGCCGTAACGGGATGAAAATAATGTTCAATTGCAACCTTGTACTACGTCAGCTACGTCAGACCACGCCCTTTATGCGGTTCGTTAGCAGCATGTTCACCTGCTTGTCGCAACCAGTAACGCTTTTCAGGACTTGGCATGCTCATTTCTTATCCCTTCATTGGCGATGATACGAAAATTCCAGCTAAAAAGAAGATCCGCCTTATCGCGCGTCAATCGGCTCTACTTGGTATGTTAGGCAACAGCATTACATACGAGATGCAGATGATAAGACTGACCTGTGCGGCGCATTTGAACATAGGGATGTGGGTGGCGCAAATACGCCATTTGAACATGCTGTGAATATCTGGACATGAGAGAAAATATATAATCCACACCGCTGTTTTGGAAGCAAGGGCGGCTTTAACACGCATACCGAGATGCCTTGCTCAATGGTGCAGCGTGATAGATCATATCATCAAATGGCATATGGAGCGTGAAGAAGGGGGTACACTTTTGAAAATATTCAATTTCACTTACGTCTCAGCAAAATCAGGAAGACAACACCAAGATAAAGCGTCCTTGTGTGAAGGGCTGGCTACTCAAAAGCCGTCCTTTGGAGTCTTAAATAAGCCACACAGAATGTCATATTCAGCGATAGATCGACAGCGCGTGTATCTCGTTTGCAGGCCTATTTTTGCGGGAAATAATGCATTGCTTCGAAAGCCCAAAAAAATTCGCGAGCTCCTGTTGATGCACCTGAAATCCATTCAACCATTAGTCCGAGATTTTTCAATAGAGACGGTCGCCGATATAGTCAAAGTCTTGCTTGAAAAGCGTATATTTCAATCGGATGTCAAAGCTAAGATCGAGTTTCCAGAGCTGTTCCACTCGTCTCCTGCAAGAGATGCTCAACGAGCTACATCGGAAAATGACGCCGCAAGATCGGTTGCTGAGGCGCTAGAGGAAGTGGCTTCGCAAGAGGATAACAATAAATCGGATGATGAAGAACAGGAAGCGCCAGAAGATGCAATTCAGAATTCCAATAATGTTCAGCTTGCGTTTGACGAAGATTCGACACTGAAAGAGCAGCCATTGCATAACATTTCCTTGTATCCAACCTTTTTTCCATATCGTGCACAACATGCCATCCTTTCCAAGGTACAGTCTGCTCTGGAAGATTGTTGCTTTGAGTTTGTGCGAAAATGGCAACCGGCAATCTTGGAAGACCGTGCATGGGACTGCGCTGCGGCCGTGGAATTGACAAAGTGGACAAGGCTGCTTGCTAAGAAGGCAGAGAAGTTTCCCCAACATGCATTTAAAATTGGCAATGTACCACTGAACGAAATTCTCTTTGCCACCCACAAAATACGTCACACCGCTGTGCATCGACTTCCTACCACCTGTCTTGGAGTTGCAGCCCTTGTGGAATCCGCGGTCATTCTGGCTGAGACGCTCCAAGATTCGCTACGAACTGCCAAATTTGAAGACTTACGTCTCGAGATTGACAGCAAGATCAAATCTATGGAGCTCAATAAAAACGTCCTAGAGAATACCCTGAGCCAAAAACTCCAGGAGATCCAACGACAACGAGACGATCTTGATTTGCAGGAAAGAGAACTGAGGGAGAAGGTCATCCGAGATGACGGCGAGAACAAGAACTTGATTGGAGATTTGCTGGAGGATTGTGTGAACAGACTTTTTGACGTTGAAACTATGACCCCGGGTGATGTGGACCAAATGTCAGATGCCGAGGAGTATCATCTTGCAGCCACCTAGGCTCTACCGTATGCCAATAGCAAGTATATAATAAAAACATATTTCCGCCCTTTGCAGAATAAAAGTCAAGAACATCGGAATGGTGGAAGTAGCAGGCTATCTTATTGCCAGGAGGGCAAAGACGGCACCTATAGTACGGACGCCGGGCGTTTCCATTGCGGTTAGAAGTCCTTGTGATGACCAATTCACTCGGCCCATGACATCTTCGGCAGGTTGGAGGTTCTTCTCGAGGTGCAGTCAGTTCTGTGACCCGTGCACTTGATAAATCGAAGGGAATTGTGCGCATTACTGGTCAGATCCTATGACTATATAAAACAGAATCGGCGAGGCTTACATTCGTCTTGTAAAGTTGAGATTTGATTTATCAAGAATATCTGAAAGGATGTCCAAACCTTGGCTTAGTAGCCTTGTCAGCAGCTATATTTGTGTTATCGGGATGGGAAAAGCATTATCACTTCGATCTTTTCAACTGTCCTTCAAAACGCAATTCGCTATGACCGCCAATCTGGGTTGTTGGGGCCAGGTCTCATAATTCAGCATTTAATCGTTGCAATCAAACACGACAAAAGCATACCGATGGCAACCTACTCTTTCTTATAAACCCAAGCTCTCCCAGAACCTCCTTTTAAGAAAGATACTTGAAAAAATGATGAGTAGTTGCAGCCTAAAATAATTCAAATCAGATTGAAGAAGCTAACTCGACCTGAAGGATGTCCTAAAGCAAGCATGCTCCCGGAGACGGCGGAACAGCTTGCTCGATACTCAATGGGCAGCCAAATAACGTTTGCATCGTTTCGGGTCACCCACTTGTTCTTTATCAGTACATGGTTGTGAAAACCACCACTTGCTGGTGGGGAGATACCGCGAACACGAAGAGATTCAATATCGAAGCATCCTTGATTGGTCTCCAGAAACTTGCCGTCGGGAGAGAACGCCACTGCGCGAACCCAACCAGAATAACCCTCGAGGGTCTTCTGCAGAGCGCCTGTGGCTGAGTCCCACAGCTTGACCGTGCTATCATCGGAGCCTGAGGCCACCAGCTTGCCATCAGGAGGGAACGCCAGTGCGAGAATCAGACCGGAGTGACATTCGAGCGTCTGCCGTAGAATCCCAGTAGCTGGATCCCACAACTTGACTGTGCCATCAGAGGAGCCCGAGGCCACCAGCTTTCCGTCGGGAGAGACACGATTTTGGTGGCCATATAGGCATCTTGAGCATGCCGAACACGGTGCGAAGGACATGAACAAATTGCACAACACAACCGTACCGTGATTAGTCCTAATAAGGCGCGCATTGTTAACTACAGGAAGGCTTTAGCACAAATCCAAATCAAGAACATTACAATATAGATCACTTAGACGTAAGCCAACTTTGCATTTAAGGTAGCGTATGTTGGTAGAGGGGGAGGGGGAAGAATTGGAAATGCATGGGGTTTGCTACCGAGGACTCAGAGCGTAGACGCTATTAGACCGGCTCGTAACATGGGCTAAGTTGGGAGTATATATTTTAATCGCAATCGTCAGCATAAGGTAAGGCTAAGCCAGATCTCTAAGTCCTAAAAGGCCGACAGACAGATCGAACCCTCGGCGATTGCCGCACCACATATAGACGCCGTTTTCGAATTCTTGTTCTGAGGAAGGAGTCCCACCTTTACATTGGAGTGTTAACACGGTCTATCCGGATTGGAATACACGAAGGACCCATGATGATATTGAAACTATAGATACAGTGTCACGCAGAGCGTCTTGCTGTGGTGCCGATGGTAGACTTCTATGTTAACCAGCAACACTCCCAGAATGAGTGGTTGAAGGCTGGGTTAGACGGAGTCAAGGGGCCACTACGGATGTGCTTCTCTCATGGAAGAAATTCAATATGACGATAAGCGCTCATATCAACAATTTTTACGAGTAGAGCCAGGTCACCGGTTCCGCTCATGCAGTGGAAGAAAGAGTCCTACTAGAGTTAGAGACTGATCAAGCATACTCCGTGGGACTCACTCGAATAATTTCCTCCATCGCAATGGTTCTCAGCTTCTGAGGTATAGATTGTATGCGTGCGCTCCACTTGAACTCCGGTCCATTTTTAGCGAGCAGGTCGTCGACGATTGATGCCAAGGACGATAATTGCAGAACGCCAGGGTCTTTTTCCGAGATTGGCACCTCGCAGCATTGCTCTGCTCCCGCTATTAGGAAAACGTAGTCAGCATTGTGTTT